>JAHFWG010001193.1:22966-31402 GCA_020233015.1 Callinectes sapidus | reverse complement strand
TTATGGGGCGGCAAATTGATTATGAGCGCATCGTAGCGACATACGTAGAGAGAGAGAGAGAGAGAGAGAGAGAGAGAGAGAGAGAGAGAGAGAGAGAGAGAGAGAGAGAGAGAGAGAGAGAGGGAGTGTGTGCGTCACCTGAGAATTTGAACGCCATCCTAGTAACGATCTCACATGGGACAATCACCTGCACAGACAGGTAAAGTGTGCGAATATCTGCCTCGTGTCCACACTTCTCCACCTTAGCTTACTCACACACACACACACAGACACACACACACACACACACACACACACATACACACTTAGTTCATACCAGAGATGTTGGCAGGAAGGGAGTCAGGGAGGGAGGGAGGGAGGGAGGGAGGCTTGCCCAAACTACTCCGAGCGCCAGAGTTAATTACTGAATGCAGGTATAGGGTGGCGTGCCCCAGGGGTTCGCGGTCACTGCACGGCACCTCGACTGCACCACGTGAGGAGCTGCACCGTGCCTTGAATGTCGCTGACTGGCTGCTGGCGGGCGAGGTGACGGCAAGGGAAGGTGATGAGTGAGTCAACTTCGTGACGGACGGCCCCTCCCAACCCCGCCCCGCCCCGCCCCGTCCCGCCCACACACCCCGATGGAGCGACGCCTCGTAAATCCATCCGAGATATTCGCTGCTTGGATATCCCCATCGAGGACTCTTGGTGGCGCGGCGCTCAACGCTTGCCAACCAAAGAGCGGTTCTTGTGGCTTCCCGGGCTTCTTGGGACCCTCGGGGCGCTGCACCTCGCAACTTCCAGTTCCAGGGAAGAAGGGGCTGAAAGAAGGATTGTCTCTTGGCAGCCAACTCTACGCTGTGGCAGCACCTGGCATCAACTTTCTTACAGTCAACCAAACTACGCAAAAATGGAAGCTATGCGCCTGCGCGGCAATGAACACTGCCCACCTCCGAGGACACTCCCCTGTAGCCTCCACCGCAGGAAGCGTCTCTCCTCCCCACTATCCCAAATCTCGACGGGAAAGCTTGAGGGAAGACTTAAGTGGCTGTTGTGCTTCCTGGCGCGGGACTCACTCCGCCTCAGGGGCCACCGTTCTAACAGGACTCTGGGCAACTTATTCCCAACTCCCAACGTTCAATAAGGACGAGATTAAGCCAGCGTTTGCTTCACACTTCACTGCTCCTGGCCCGCTGAAGAGCTAACAGGCAAAAAGACTCGTGTTCAACCGATGCTTCAGGCGGCAAAGGTTCTTTCGTTGACTGCTGTTGCACTTCCTTCGTGGCGTAGCGCTGCCCTCCCTCCCTCCCTCCCTCCTTGCCTGCCTCAAGTCCCCAGCTGACGGGCACTTTACTCCTTCAGTGGTGCATCGCGGAGGATAAACGTCTGGTCTTATAAGGAGTCAGACGCACCTGCACCACAAACTCGCCACGGAATCTTCCGGCTCTCCGTTAATCCTGCATTGTCAGACAAAACCTGCTGGACTAGTTTTATATAAGTAATTCTACAGTTCTTCCTTAATCTCTCAAGACCAAGATGCTTCACTCACCCGCAAGCTGGGATTCACTTATACGCTGGATACCGTCACGACCCTAACACACACACACACACACACACACACACACACACACACACACACACACACACACACACACACACACACACTTATAACCTGTTGCTCAAACAAACGTATTAGAGATTTTTATTTATGCATTCTAACAAGGCTTAGGCATATCTGAGGTGAGTGTAATCTTGCCTTGCATCGGCAACCACCTGGAAATCGTATTGTGAGACAACTAGGTACTACACTTCTGCGTGTCTTCCCTCCCTTCCCCTCAGTGAGATAGTCTTCACATTCTCTCAGCCTCACTCCCACGACCACTGGATTGTCTCAGCTCCTCACAGGTTTTTACTCCCTCAGCTAATGAAGGCAACACCCTCAAACTGATGGCAGCTTCTCAGACGCTACAGTACATATGTAGTCTTACAGTAACTACTACACTCTGTGGCTGGGAATGTAGGACAACGCTCACCTGCTTACAGAAAGTTTGTCAATAAGATTCTGACGCCAACACGACCTAATAACATCGCGACGCTGAGACAATTTCCTATTGTATTTTGTCACTTGCTCTGGCTTTATCCCAGTTGGAACCTGACCATCTTAACGTCCATGCTTCCTGCTGCCCCCTCTGCGCCTCAGATCTAGAGCAACGAACAAGTCCTTTCGTCCTTCATAAATAGACACTTCAACCTCTTTACTTTACTTCCGTCTTGTTCGGTGACGCCAACACAGATTCTCCTGCCATGAGCGTCCCGAGCCCCTCTCCCCCTCACTGGACCCACTCCTTCAGTGCCAATGCAGCACTCCAGTAGCTCAAAGAGCTGCAGAAGCCAGCATCTCTAGGCTCATCTCCCTAGTCAGGTAACATAACTAACTGTAATAACTGTTCGTGGAGTGGAGAACTTGGTCTTTATGATCTGCTTCACTAATGTGCAGTTCATAAAATGTCCCATTATCACCAGGAAAATGATGGGAACCGAAAGCCTCTGGCAGCCTGGCTGGGCGGGGGAGGTCCAGGAAGTAACTGCTTCTGGCACGTCGAGGTTAGTGTCTCAGGGATGCATGTGTGCTCGTGAGGAGATAAATACATCAAGGAGTTAAAGGTGTCTGATCGAGGAAGACGGTGCCCATGAAAGAAGAGGGGAAAGAAAGAGTGGCACGGGCTGCCCGGGTTTGCTTACCTTCAACAAGGAGCATGGAGGAGCGGAGCAGGCAGCACATTGGCGGGCACAAACTGCCTGTTGGGAAGTTGCATTTACACGATTGGCGAGAATGTACACTTAATCCCAAGTCGCCGAGCAAAGTCGAGGTGACTCAAGACTGAAAGAGCCTGCGAGGTCAGAGTCACTGTCGATGGAAAGCATCCGTAGGTTTCCTTAAAGGGGTTCTTGGTGTCCTGGCTCACACACACTGACCAGAGGTGAACACATGAGAGGCACTGGTGGTGAAGGCAGAGTATCCCGCTAACTGTCACTATTATTGCACTGTCGCACTGAGGGAAGGAGAGAGCGGACGTGTTCCACTTCTCTCGGCTTCAGGTTCCACACTGAGTAATCAGGCGTCGTGCACACGTGCCTCCAAGCGACACACGGTGCTATATGTGACGTCACAGGTAGACCTAAGTGGGCCAGGCGGGGGCGGCAGTGGGAGGAAGCCGATGGCAGCAGACCCTCGGCCGGGCGCCGCCAGGCTGACTAGACGGAGTGGCAGAGGCGGAGTGTAGTGCTGCGGGCCCGGGCGGGGACGGAGTGAGGCGTTGGTCCGCGAGGCTGCCACCACGGGCGCGCCGGCAAAAACTGGCCGGCCAACAATGTGGAAATATCACTTTCGCGCGGGTGTGTGTGTGTTTGTGTGTGTGTGTGTGGAGGGCGGCGGCAGTGCTCCGGGCCACACGTGTGCTCGCCACGAGGGTACCGTTCTAACTAACGGCTCATTTCACGCGGAATGGAGCGCCTACCACGCTGTCCCCCGCCCGCTCACTTTTGCTATCATTCACAAGTGTGCAAGTGGCGACGCATGCGCAGAAGGCGACGGGTCAGCGGGTCATGGGGTGGGGCTCTCCAGGCTCCACCCCTTGCGCGGGGCGTGGCCGCCTACCACGAGCAGCCAATCCCAGCACGTTCCAGCTTCACGTTCCGCCAATGGAATCATTCTTAGTTTACAAACTTACACAAGACAAAAATAATCTATTTCCCAACAAAACTCTTCATAAATTGTGGCAGTGGCGATTGGCGAGGCTCCTCCCTCCCCTGGTCCCCCGCCACCCCGGGACTGCGGCCAGCGAACAGAGGCTGCGGGACACGCAAGGATCCCGGAACCCAGGCGCTCCGCACAGTCTCAGTTCCTGGCTGTACTTCCTGCAGCCGCCGCCGTCACACAAAGCAGCGCACCTGCACGTAAAGGTTAGCCTGGCCACGTGCTCCCCACAGACCACATACATTGTTAATCTTGAAAAGGCCGAGGAAGTGATTTTGATTCCGAGTAACACCGAAACAGAGTAACCGTTCCAGCCGCGCGCAGCACTCCACCACCAAACGTCCTGTGGTGACCTCATTTCCTTTCCCGCTGCCACGGAGGGCACTATACGTTTAGGCTCGTGGTTAGGGTTCCTTTATCTACTTCAACCTATGTTGTAGAGGACGGAAACGCCCTACACAGATGTTTCTTCGTGTTTACTGGCTGTTGCGACTTGTGGCCAGCCACACCACGCCGCCAGAGAGAGCAGTGGCAGCAGGGCGCGGCTCGGCGCTCCGCTCTACTCCACGCACAAGTTTGCCAGCTGATCTCTGTGTCTTTGAGTTGCTTGCCTTCCTTGCTTTGTTGCTACTTGACCCACCACTCTGCCACTTCTCGTCCCTCGCCAAGCAGCAACACGGCTGCCTGGCTTCACTGTTATTGTTACCCACCCACCCTGATACATTTCTCTCTCTTCCTGTCCCACTCCTTATCACTGTGACTTGCTCTAAAGTACAAACAAATTCCCTTAGAATTTTCCCGTGAGGATGAAAGCATCAAACGGTGGCAATGAATATGAAAATGTAAGAACAGTAAAGGAAATGACTGAGAATCGGGCCTTGTGGTGGTGAGGAAATGATAGTGGCGGTGGTGTTTAGTGGTGATGAGGGTTGGTACGCAGGCGATGATGTGAGGGTACAGCGCAGTAACAAGTGTACACCTCGCGTGAGAGAGCTGTCAGTTTTGTGACTAAAATCCTGCCTGGGTGGCGAGCCTTCCTGCCTTACCCGCAGCCTGCAGCCTGACACACGCCCGGGTCAAGGCTGAGCGGGACTGACAATGGGCGTTTGGCCGAAAAGTATTTCAGGCACGCGTGAATTTTACACCACAGTGACAAAGAATCTCTTTCTACGTCTGAAGGCTGCGGGAAAAGAACATGTGAAGAGGGAGAGGGAGATGTTAGAAAAAAGAAACTGTTTGGTAATCTTTGTTGGCTTCTGGTTAACCTCGCGGGGCGGGAGGCGGCTCTCGTGACCTTGCTCGAATAAAGAAGACAAAATCCTTGTTCCACAATGTTTCTTAACCGTGGAATGCGGCCACGAGCTGTTCAAATTCTGCCAGTAAAGATGAGGTGTGCCTGCACCAGCCGGCTGGCGCAAAGACGCGGCCGTTATGTTCCGATGAGACGATTGTTGCGTGCCAAACCTGCGGATGCGAGGCATCTGCAACCACTCAATGCTCAATAGTCTCTATCTAAACAGTAATGAATTCTTTGATTGATGATGAAACGATAGAAGCTAATTTATGGTCATCATTGTATTGAGTTTAGGTTATTGACAAAGTGTTCAGTACATCATGCAGGGCGGTGTCCTCCTCGGCCTCGCTGCACGTCCGTCACGAGACACTCGGTCACACTCGACCTGAGCCCTTCGCCGCGGTCCGCCCCGGGGAGCCTCCATTGAAGGTTTCTTTGCCCAAGGATAACAGCGTCGCCTCCCCAGCATTGTCAGGCCGAGTCACAATGCGTCGGCGGACATGACAACGCGCCAGCAAGCATTCTTCCCCTTCCCCCCGATTTTTTTTTTTTTCCCCAACCTTCAACACTGTGTACCCGGAGGCGGTGGTCACGTAGTAGCACGCCGTTGCCCTGGCGCTGCACAACACCCGCAGCGTGTTGTGCAGCAGGGAGTGACCGGCGTTGAGTATTGGGATTCATGGTCAGGGAGGCGTGAGTACACAGGTACCTATGAAGGGAAGTAAAGCGGCAATGAAGGCATCCCAGTAAACCTGTCCTGGCGCCACAACAATAACAACAACAAGCGTAGCATCGTGTACCTCCCATTGCTGGAAAACCCGTTTTCAGATGACGCATTTCCAGGCTTGTTTTAGAGTGGCGCTAACTGTTTCCGCGGCGCGGCCCTCAACCAAAGGGACGTCACCCCCATCTCCCCCAACACGCACGTAGCAACGAACGATGACGCAAAACGCTCGCAAGAAACAAACAAACGAGATGCACAAGAAACACGGTGGCAAAATACATGGAATCTCTCGCTCGACTGGACGCCTCGGACACGGGAACCACCGGGGCGTGGGCGTGAGAGGGAGACAGAGGCGGGAGAAGCAGGGAACCGTAGATAGTGACCTCAACGTGTCAAAAGCACGGAGCCCCTTCACGGCAACAAAAGATGGTGACACTTTGCGGCATCCAACACTATTACTGTGTGTGTGTGTGTGTGTGTGTGTGTGTGTGTGTGTGTGTGAATGAGGAACGCCTCAGGCCTTTGCGTAGTCAGTGGTAGAAGTGGCGGAACATGACGCAGCTGGTGGCAGCCTTCGCTCACCAGCTCCCACGCCCCTCGAGGTGCCCAGCTGACGCCCGATCAGTGCGGACCGACCACCACCTGTTGGCTCAGGGGCGAAGGCGAGGTTTTTGCCGACACGAGAGTCTACTTTCATTTCCCGCTACCACCGCCACCACCACCACCACCACCGCCAGCATCGATGTGGCTAATAGGCGGGTCTCTCTTCGGCGGAAAGGAAGGAAGGAAGGAGTGGTGGAGAAGGGAGATGGATGGTGGAAAGGTGCTCATAAAGATGAAGAGAGGCAGGGTGAAGAAATGTAGAAAGAGGGGAGAAAGTAACAGATGAGAGGAGGGAAGGAAGGCCAGTTAAGTGTAGCTAATGAGAGGACACTCGTCACGTCATGTTTCCTGCACGTAACCCGCAGATCCACGAATGCGACTCATGACAATTATGACGATGATGATGATGATGATAATAATAATAATAATAATAATAATAATAATAATAATAATAATAATAATAATAATAACAACAACAACAACAATAATAATGATAATAATAATAATAATAACAAAAATAATGACGATACTACTAGTGCTACTACTACTACTGATAATAATAATAATAATAATAATAATAATAATAATAATAATAATAATAATAATAATAATAATAACAACAATAATAATAATAATCATAATCATAATCATAATAATAATAATAATAATAATAATAATAATAATAATAATAATAATAATAATAATAAAAATATAATGACAATATTATCAATACCATTATCATTCCTATTATCATTAAAGATAATAATGATAATGATAATAATAATGATATTATTATTATTATTATTATTATTATTATTATTATTATTATTATTATTATTATTATTATTACTATTATTATTATTATCATTATTGTTGTTATTATTATTATTATTATAATTATTATTATTGTTATTGATATTCCAGTTATTATCATTATTAGGATCATTATTATTATCTTTATTGTTCTATATGACGTGTGATAGAAATTAAATCCATCACAACTCTCTGTGTGTGTGTGTGTGTGTGTGTGTGTGTGTGTGTGTGTGTGTGTGTGTGTACTCAAGCTCCTTCAAAAGCCTTATATATTTATAAAAAAAAAGTTATGAATTTATACCTTGGTTTTATTTTCATCCTGTATTAGCACCTTTAGTTATTATTTTTTTCCCTCCCTCATCCTCTCTCTCTCTCTCTCTCTCTCTCTCTCTCTCTCTCTCTCTCTCTCTCTCTCTCTCTCTCTCTCTCTCTCTCTCTCTCTCTCTCTGTTAATCCCTCCCTCCATTCATCCGAGCGACTCAGGTGAGGGGAAGTTGCAAGGAGGGAAGGCAACAGGCTCGTGGGCAGGACGGAGAAAGTAGGGCATAGTATTGGAAGAGGAGGAGGAGGAGGAGGAGGAGGAGGAGAAACACAGAGAAGGAGGAGCAGGATCACTTCTCTGAGGAACAAGACATCCCTGAATATCTGTCAAAATAGGAAGAAAAAAATAAAAGAGTAAGTGAAAGAGAAATTAAAAAGAAAAAATAAGAAATGACACACACACACACACACATACAGTACTCAGGCAACACTGGTGGTGGTGGTGGTGGTGGTGGTGGTGGAGAGAGGGCGGGGGTGTGGTGTGTGTGAGTGAGGTAAGCTGGGGAAGGGATGTGGGGTGAAAGTGTGAAGCGAGTTACGGAGAAGGAGGAGGAGGAGGAGGAGGAGGAGGAGGAGGAGGAGGAGGAGGAGGAGGAGAAAAGGGAGAGGATGTGGCGGTGAGAGATACGGAAAATAAACAAGAGGAATTTATAAAGTTAAAGAAAGAATCGTTAGCCGTAAAAAAGAAAGAAAAAAAAGGTGAACACGTGTAGAGAAATGAAATGAGTTTTGAGTGATGGAGTGAGTGAGTGTGGCAGGTAAGTGAGCCGTGAAGACTGTGGGTGTAGCAGGAGGAGCCACAGCGGGACGCATCACCAGAACCAGCAGGAAGGGAATAAGTAGGAAGGCAAAGGTAGAAATTTATTGAGAAGAGTTTAGTTCAGCTTATTATGCTCCAGAGGTGAAACAAGGCACAAAAATTGATAAGGATCGTGTTGTTGTCCT
>JAHFWG010000972.1:28111-45395 GCA_020233015.1 Callinectes sapidus | reverse complement strand
GGGGGGGGGGCACATCACTCACCCAGCTGAAGTAACCACTTGCACAGCAGCGAGGAGTCAGGGAAGCCACTGGCGCCAGTGATCTGTCCCACCACGTGCACCTCAGCCATGCAGGAACACCAAGCGCCGCGCCACTGACCCACCACACCAACACTCCTCAATAATAACACAATGTAATCTCCTCCAAAACCACGGAAAATGTATAAATGTTGGGCGCCACGTTACTATCACATCAGCCCCGCCGCCCCGCTGCCCGCATGCTGCTGCTGCTGCTGCTGTGTTTATTTACCCACCCACCGTGCTGGTGTCAAATGAGAGTCTTTGGCTTTACTGCACGTCAAATTCAGTTCAAAAATAAAATAAATACCATACGGAATACATCTAGATAGAATACTAAGGACATAATGAAGAAATAAATAATAATAATAATAGCATCATCAAATTTACACTTCGACTTGAATTATTTTTTTACTTAGTTAATGAACTATGAAAATAATAATGATAAACCACCAATACCACCAGCATCACTACTACTACTACTGAGAGAGAGAGAGAGAGAGAGAGAGAGAGAGAGAGAGAGAGAGAGAGAGAGAGAGAGAGAGAGAGAGAGAGAGAGAGAGAGAGAATTACCCTTCCTTATCCTTAAGGGTCTTTGAGATATCCTTGCTTATCCATTATTCCTCCCTACTTACTTCCCCATTTCTCATTTTATCTTCCTCTTCCCTCCCTCCATTTCGACACCCACGGAACTCATGGCTGCGGCAAGTTGATGCCTCTTGCTGAGAGTTACTCGTATGAGGAAGGGAGGCTGCATAGGGACTCGCGAGGCGTGACCGCCAGGTGCAGCGCCATAGGGTAGGCCAGGCGACGCGACGCGCCCCCCGGTGTATGGCCCTCATGATTAATTAATGACACTGCACCATCCTTTATATAGTGAAAAGCAACACACATGGGCGCGAGCAACGTGGGAGAGGGAGCCTGATCTGAATTGAATACATACTAAAGGTAATGAAAGGCTTAAGGTAAACTCATGGTGTCAGCAATGTCCTTAGAAAGTAAGTTGGAGAGAGAGAGAGAGAGAGAGAGAGAGAGAGAGAGAGAGAGAGAGAGAGAGAGAGAGAGAGAGAGCACTGGCGGAAACACGAAATTTCCTTTATGAAGTCGGGTAAAATGTGAAAGGTCTTCATAAAATGTCATCCAAGTGAGATACTGGTGGCGAGTTGCTATTTATAAGGATCATGGACGGTTATCATATTTTTTCAATATATATTGGTAGCAATATTTCATTGGGGGCAAAGCCCCTAAATCTCCCTTGGCACCGCTACTGAACGAGAGAGAGAGAGTACATGACTTACTCTATAAAGTTACTACAAGCAAAATGGAATGGAAAGAAACACACTACTAAAAAAATCATGTTTCATTTACATGCATACTCACAAAATAATGCTTACATTCATACTCTCAAACTAAAAACCCCACTCACATGGAGGTTCAGGATGTGGAAGTACAAGACCAAATGAGTATTTTGTCTGATGTACAGTTTGTTATCTTTTAAACATAAATGCAGGTGCAAATTTTCTTTGTAAACCTTTGGGTAAATATGTGTGTGTGTGTGTGAAAAGGGGCAATAGTGTCTATGTGGAGAGAGAATATACATAATGAATAGGGTTTGCATGTTTTGCTTGAGCACTGTGGCATCCTGCATTAGCCGTGCCTGGCCCGAAGGCACCCGCCACCCAGCTATCCTGAGATCAATGATGAAAACAATTGCCTGCAGTGTTGGAGTGGAAATGTGCAAGGAATGAAAAGCCAGGAAAATGCAGACTCTGGGTCATGACGTGGCTAACAGACTGTACCAAGTGCCGGCAAACACAGTATGCTGTATAAGATTCTCGTTCATCATAACATGCTCTATGTACATATGCAAAAGGCACATTCTTCAGTGTAGGTGTGGTTGTGGAACATCTATATAGGTCGGTAAATGTATACATGTCTGTGCTGTTTTCAAGCCTCACTACATCCTCTTAACATTAAGTAGAATATGTCCAAGTGTGTCATTTAGGAGAGAACAGCAATGAACTTTCATATCATGATGTTGAAAACAAGAATTATCAAAAGGTTTAGTGGCGTGCATGGCCGAGAGCGACCGTGCAGCGCTGGACGTCACGTGAACACATACGTTTTGTACATAACAGAGGACACAGCTGGTTGGTCCTGGTCTCCTCACACCCTCTGTGTCAGACATTCTATACAACAAATGCTTACAAATATATATAAAAATTATGAGTCATTTACAACAGGCACTTCACCTCAACAAAGCACCCTTGGCTAAATTTATTTGTTCATGTCTTAAATTGATACTCAATACATACAGAAAATAATATTTTGTAATTTCTATTAAAATTTTCATTATTTTATACTGATATGAACCCATAAAAATCTATCAGCAGAATACCCTACAGAGATCGGGTTGTGGTCTCTAAAAAGCTACACTTACATGTGGCCATTCTTAAAACAAATAAAACAAAGACATGGTTATAAACTTCACACACT
Organism: Callinectes sapidus; assembly: GCA_020233015.1. Lineage (NCBI taxonomy): Eukaryota > Metazoa > Arthropoda > Malacostraca > Decapoda > Portunidae > Callinectes > Callinectes sapidus. The sequence continues at coordinate 42,842 of JAHFWG010000972.1, read as the reverse complement.
AAACAACATATCACATTCAACATAGCCATGATATCAAACTTGCCTTCAAGTCACTGTGATGAGTTGTGTGAACAAGGTCTCGTCTGGTCAACATTCTTGTCATTGCAGTATCTAGACTAAAAACAGAAATGTACGTTTGGAATGCATGGGAAAAGCAAAAAAAGATTCGTATTTTAATTTAGAAATGCATGCTTTCATGCTCAGGACAATAGTGTTGAGCACAGCTATCACAGAGCGACCCATGAAAGACTCCTCCTACGTCACATCTACAACTATATTGCAAACTGTTTTGTGTGAACACTGTACACAAAGGGTCTTCATTTTACACAGGAAGGTCCTTGCCTTACTTTTCTACACTTACAAGAAGTAAAGTCTGTGGATGATTGTACTCACTTGCACAATAAGTACGGATAAAATAATATTAGCACTATGTACAAGGTAGAGAGGAAGCAGCCCAGGCAGGTATGGTGCATGTGGCACTGTACACCAAGGGCAGCACTGTACACTAGAACACTATTGGCACAAGGGAACTTCAGGGCTAAATATAGATGGAGCCTTGGGAAGGCAATCCTAGAGGCTGCAGGGGACCCTGTGGCTGCCCCTGCTGTTGCTGTTGCTGTTGTTGCTGCTGCTGCTGCTGCTGTTGCTGCTGCTGCTGCTGCTGCTGCTGTTGTTGTTGTTGCTGCTGCTGTTGCTGTTGTTGCTGCTGTTGTTGTTGCTGCTGCTGTTGGGTATTGGAATATAGTTGGTGTAGTGGCGGCAGGCCAGGGGGTCCCAAAGGAGACCTGACCCCCTCTGACCAGTCACTCTGGCTTCGGGGGGAGGCAGAGGACCACTGGCCGGGGGACTCTGGGGAAGGGGTGGGAAAGGCGTCATGAGCAGCCTGTGCTGCGCCGTGGGAATGCTGGGGTGTGGCTTCCACCCCTGAGTGCTGCGAGGGAGGGGTGGGATAGTGGGGGTAGAATCCACTGCTGCCTTGGTGCTGGTGGTGCTGCTGCATCTGCTGCTGCTGTTTCTGTTGATGGTGAGCTTGTGCCTGCTGAAGCTGGTGTTGCTGAGGGGGAGGGGGAGGCTGCTGCTGCTGTTGCTGCTGCTGGCCAGGCAAGCTGTACGCTGCACCACTACTGGTTGGAAACTCAAACCCCGAGGTGGCCGTGGCATGCCTGAGGGCTGCCATGTGGGTGGGAGAGGTGGGCAGCGCTGGCCGCATCTTGCCAGGGGAGGTGGCGTGGCCCTGGGCGTGAGGAGAATGGACATGTTGGGGGGATGAGTGAGGGGGAGTCATGTGGTGAGGGGGAGAGGTGGTCTGGCTCTGTGGAGAGAAGGAGGCTGGCATGGACTGCTGCCGCTGGTGCACCACATGACCCTGGTGATGGGGGTGGCCCTCAATCAGGCTGGCAAAACTGAAAGGATTGTTGTCACGCACACCAATCTGTTGCAGGTTGTTCATGGATGCTGCAGCCTTGACAGACTCCTCATAGGGAGGCGGCTGTGCCACACCCAGATCAGGGAAGTGGGGATTGACCCCACCCAGGCCACCAGAAAACAGTCCCGTCTCAAAGGGACTGGAGGCGGCTTCAAACACCCCGTGTGGTGACCCCGTTGAGTTCAGCGGTGACAGCTGTGTTTGTGAGTCCACACTTGGCACACCTGAGGCTTCCCGCTTCTTCTTGACGCTGGAGCTGCGCTTGATGGAGACGGTGCCGTCGGGGCTGACAGGAGTGTTGATGGACCCACCGGGCAGGGACATGACTGAGGACTTGGGCCGTCGAGCTTTGGCCTTGGGCTGAGTGTTGGTTCGCTGTGCTGGCTGTGGTGTCATCTGCTGGTTGAGCACATTCCCAGCCTGCTGGTTCTGCTGCTGTGACACCAGATGGGAGGTGTTGACAACTTGGGCCATCTGAGGGGAACGTGGGTGGTGCTCCCGCAGCAGGCGCACTATGTCGTGGTGCAGCCGCTCATTGGCTACGTCCTCAGGCAGGCGCTCCATGTTATCGGTGATATCTCGGTTAGCAAAATGGTCCAGCAGGATCTTGCACGCCTCATAGCTTCCCTCCCTGGCAGCAAGGAACAGTGGTGTCTCGTCCTGGAGGAGAAGGCATTTTTTAGAATTCTTGGAAGGACTGATGAACAACACAAGACAACAAGCAGGGCAGCCTCAACAAGAACTCTACATGTAAATTTGAAACCCTCTAATCAAGAAGCACTGATCTAGTAACTTTTGAAAACAACTTATTCTGAAGAGACAACAAACAGACAGACTCACCCTGTTGTTCTGAGCATCCCTGTTTGCTCCATGGACCAGTAAGATCTGTACTGCCTCCACATTGTTGACAGAGGCAGCCCAATGCAGCGCAGTCTTGCCCAAGTCATCGGCAGCATTGATATCAGCATCGGCAGTGATGAGATCATCCACCATCCCTTCGATGGCCAATCGTGCTGCCAGGATGAGCGGTGTGGTGCCATCGTTCATCTTGGCATTCAGGTCAGTGGATCGATTCCTTAGGAGGATCTGAGGACAAGAAACATTGTCAAGTGTCACTCAGGCAGACCTACTGGTGATACAAGAGAGCTCATCAAAACACTGTCTTCATCATGATTGAGCGAATAGAAAATTGAGACAATAATGAACTCTGGCTACTAAAGAATTACTTAAAGTACTAGACATTTGAACAGTAGAACACTTGTTCCTTTATCAAAGCAATTCTTGAATTTTATTGAAAAATATAAAACTACAGAAACTGAAAAAATGGTGTTGCTCAAGGACTTCTGTTGGCAATGGCATCTTTCAAAATTTTATTCAATTTGTGTCGGACCAATCAAATATGTTTGATGGTAACTTCTACAGCAACAACATTACAATGACAGTGCCAGTAATCACCACCATGAAAGATTGAAAAAAATGATATGCAAAATGCTAAACCCTCAAATACTGCTGGCTACCCTCAGACAGTCAGACAAGCCTACTTGGCACACACAAACACACACACAGACACTGTGTATGTGCCAACACCTACCTGGAACACTCCCTGGGCATCAGCAGCCACAGCGGCATGCAGTGGTGTGCGGCCAGTGGCATCCTGGGCGTTGGCATCAGCCTTGGCGTCCAGTAGGCGCTTGGCTGCATCAGCTCTGGCATACCTGGAACATAATCAACAGATTATTAAGGTGAACTTGTCTGAGAATTCTACTTATGTTTCTCCACAAGTGGCCATTTACACTCAATGTAAATTTACATGCTGAGAAATGATAAACAACTATATACTGAGGAGAATAAAGGTACCAACTACTGCTATACAACTTGCCCCAATGACTGTCATGGCCCAAAGTATTGTGACATAAATGTAAATGACAGTGTAAGGACAATGGCCAGTGAACTGAGAGGAGAGAAGCACTCACCTGGCAGCCAGATGGAGGGAAGTCTCTCCAGTGCGGTCCATCTTAGCATTTAGCTTGGCTCCCTGTTCTATTAGCTCCTGGATCACTGCTGCTGACCCGTCCTTGTCGTCCTCATCTGTGTGGCTCTCCAGGCCGCCCCCACGGAAGGAAGCAATCATGAGTGGCGTCAACCCCATGGGGCCCTTGGGATCCACCTCACCAGCCAGGCCCCGCTGATCCTCTGGCTCGGTCTGGGGTGGAGTGAGGGCGAGGAGGTCTGGGTTCTTAATGTCGGCAGCATCCAAGTGCTGCTGCGTCCACACACGCGGGTCGTTGGCATCGTCATAGTCGGTGAGGTGCGTCTGGTCCGAGTAGCCTGCCTCATGCCTTGACCTCTTGGTGGGCGGGTGTTCACTGTCGTCGTCGGACCAGTCTGCCATTGGTCCTGGGATGGCCATGGGTGGGCCAGGACCCTCTCCATCAGCCAGGTCAGCCAGGTGGTGCATGGAGGCTCCTTTGCTGAAGCTCCGCATCTCCTGACCATCAGGCTTCCTCCGGGCTGGCTCTGTCCCTTGTGGCGTGTTGTACTTGGGGAAGAAGCCCTCGGGGAACCAGGTGATGCCCCGGGCACGCTTGCGGTTGTTGGTAATGACCATGAAGATGATGCCCACCAGCACCATGGTGAAGACAATGCCAACAATAACATAGGCATAGCCTGGAGTGGGATCAAGGCGCCTGTCCTCGTACACTTTGGCAATGGGAACGTCATGGTAACTCCCCATACGCAGACGGTTGGCTGCCAGGAAGTTTGCCATGTCAGTGACAGTTCCCAGACACTGGTTCTCCCTCTCACAGCGCCGGGTGTCAATGTCAAAGTACACTAGCAGGCCCTGGATGCCGTCCCTGTTGTAGGTGTAGATCATCTCCTCACCAGACTTGCCCAGCTTGATGGAGAGGTGCGCTCGCAGCTCAGTGCTCAGAGTGCGTGTGAAGGCCTTCTTCTCCATCATGAAGGTGGCCTTGTCAGTCTCCACAACAATCTGGAGTCCTTCCTGCAGTATGGATGGTGGCTCCATCTCACAATCTAGACCATCCCAGCCACACTCCTCAGTGTTGCAGCCTTGGTCACAGTGGCCATTGCCATAGTTAGTCTGGCAATAAGCGTCATAGATAGGATTGCAGGAATCTAAGGGCTTCTTGCAGTCCATGCCATCAAAGAGACACTCACTGTTATTGCATTCAGTGTTACAAATTCCATTTCCAAAGACTTGCATGCAGCTTATTGGAGCCTGACACATTCCCCATGGGTCTCTACCTAAGGAACACTCGTAACCATCGTAGTCGCAGGCCGGAGTTGCACACTCCTTGTCACACTTGTTGTTAGTCTTCTTCTCTTCACAGAAATTGAGTTCACACTTCTCTCTCTCTTGAGTCATGTTGGAGATGAAAGTGATGACTGGCCTGCCAATGCCGCCTATGAAGGTTGGGTCGTGCACTTCACACATCTTGCCATTCCAGGTTGGGGGACAGTGGCACTCAAAGAAGGCTATCCTGTCCAGACAGTTGCCACCATGCAGACATGGGTTAGGGCTGCAGGAGGTGACCTTTTTCTCCTGTGGGATGCACTCAGCGCCGCGCTCATAAGGGCGGCAGATCTCCCCTGGCCGGCATGGGTTGGAAGCACAGTTGTCACTTGGAAACTCGCAGGACTTTCCTGTGAATCCATCAGGACAGTGACAAGAGTAATCCACATCATTATTGCTACAGACTCCTCCATTCTGGCAAGGTGCCTCAGCACAAAAGTCCCTCTTGCTCTCACAGTGCCGTCCCATGTACCCTAGTTTGCAGTTGCAACGGTAGTCATTGACCAGCTGGATGCAGTCAGCGGTGCCCTCAGGTACACAGGGGGATGACAGGCACTCATTCACATCACCTTCACACCTGGTGCCCACATAACCTGCTTTACAGTTGCACTCAAATCCACCAACCTTGTCCACACAAGTTCCTCCATTGTGACAGGCTCCCTCATAGCAGTCGTTGGTGTTGATCTCACACAGCTTCCCAAGAGTTCCATGGGGACAGGAACACTGGAAACCATTCACCTGGTCATGGCAGACTCCTCCATTCTGGCATGGGTTGTTTGGCTTGCAGTCATCAACATTGTACTCACAGTCTAGGCCCTGGAAGCCTGGCCGGCAGGTGCAGGAGTAGGTGCCCACGTGGTCATTACAGGTGGCACCGTTCATACACGGCTGTGAGTCACACTCCCGTATCTCATGCTGGCAGTAGGAACCAGTGTACCCCGGGGCACACTCACAGCGGTGGGTGTTGCCAATGTCATGGCACTTACCATCGTGGAGGCACAATTCTGATGGACTCACGTCCTTGCTAGCAGCTGCAGTGGCACAGGATACCATCTCCACATCGCACAGGAGGCCAGTCCACCCCAGCGGACACACACATTTGTAGCGGTTCTTAGTCTGCTTGCACACGCCATTGTTGAAGCAGGGTGTCGGTGTGCACCAGTCCACCAGGTTTTCACATTGTTCCCCAGTGTAGCCATACTGACAGTGGCAGGTGAAGAAGCCATCATGGTCACTGCAGGTGCCACCATTCTTGCATGGGTTAGAGTGGCACTCATTGATGCGGTGCTGGCAGTGGGAGCCGGTGAAGCCTGTCATGCACTTACAGGTGTAATTGTTGATGCCGTCAATGCAGCTTCCATTGTTCATGCAGGATGTTGGAGTGCAATCTTCATCATTAATTTCACAATTTGTGCCAGAAAACCCGAGACGACATGTGCAGGTGTAGGAGTTGACATAGTCATTGCAGGTGGCGTTGTTCTGGCAGGGATTAGAGTCACATTCATTGAGGTCATGTTCACAGTTGGTGCCGCCAAACCCATCAACACACAGGCAGGTATACTTCCCAATGCCATCCAGGCAGGTGCCACCATTAAGGCAAGGCTGTGGAGCACAGTCATTGGTGTTGATGGTGCACTCCCGGCCCTCATAGCCCACGGCACAGTCGCAGGAGTAGGAGCCGTTGGTGTTGCGACAAGTGGCACCGTTCTTGCACGGTGATGGGGACACGTTGCACTCATTGATGTCCTCATCACAGAGACGGCCTGTGTAGCCCAAGTTGCACTCACAAGTAAAGTCCACAAAGTTGGCTGTGGGCATGCATCGGGCATCATGACGGCACTTGTTTGGGGAGCATGGGTCCATGCGCACCTCACAGTTCTTGCCAGTGTGTGGGAGTTCACACACACACTTGTAGGAGTTCACCAAGTCAATGCAAGTTCCACCATTCCTGCAGGGACGACTCTGGCAGTCGTCAATGTTTACCTCGCAGTTGCGGCCGGAGTAGCCGGGGGGACATGAGCAGGTGTACATGTTGAGGGCATCATGGCAGGTGCCGCCGTGCTGGCAGGGATTGGACTGGCACTCATCAATCTCATGTTCACAGCGGTGGCCAGTGAATCCTGGTGGACACTTGCAATTGAACCTGTTAACGTCATCATAGCACGAACCCCCATTAAGGCAAGGGTCGCTGGCGCACTCATTCACGTTGGAGAGGCAGCGAGCATCATAGTAACCGGATGGGCACTGACAGCGGAACCCATTGACCATGTCAATGCACCGCCCTCCATTGGCACACGGCTGGGATAGGCAGTCGTCAATGTTGGTCTCGCAGTGCCTGCCAGTATAGCCTGGCTCACACTCACAGCTGTATTTGTTGATACCATCTTTACACTTGGCACCATTGCGGCAGGGATTGCTGAAGCATTCGTTGATGTTGTGCTCGCAGTTCATTCCAGCCGTGCCATTGGGACAGTCACACTTATAACCATTGATGAGGTTCTTGCACGTCCCTTTGTGCTGACACGGAGAGGAGCTGCACTCATCAATTTCTGTCTGACACAGGAGGCCTGTGTAACCCGGGTGACACATGCAGTTAAAGGAGTTGTTCCCATCAATGCATGTTCCTTGACGGCAGGGAGAGGAGAGGCAGTCATCAATATTGGTCTCACAGTTCCTGCCTGTAAAGCCCGGTGGGCAGCGACAACTGTAGCCAGCAACCCTATCGATGCAGGTTCCCCCATGCTGGCAAGGCTCTGACGCACAATCGTCAATGTTGATGTGACACTGGCGTCCGGTGAAGCCCTGAGTGCAACTACACCGGTACTCATTGATGAGGTCGCTGCACACTCCGTTGTTGTAGCATGGGTGGGAGGCACACTCATCAACATCCTCTTCACAGTGCTGGCCAGTGTACCCTGTGGGAAAGAGCCATTGGTTAATACCAGTACGAGTACATACATGAAGGCTGGGCAGTGGAAGGTCCAATACAGATCCAAACAATACCTGCAGCTATTTCTTGTCATAGTGGAGGGTCAAATGTTCTGCAGATAAGGTAAATACACGAAGCTGAGAAGCAAAGAACTATAAAAGTGCTAAAAGATCCCATAAAAAGGTATACATAATTTTTTTCAGACTTATTATTTTTCTACATGTCAGAGAGAGAGAGAGAGAGAGAGAGAGAGAGAGAGAGAGAGAGAGAGAGAGAGAGAGAGAGAGAGAGAGAGAGAGAGAGAGAGAGAGAGAGAATTACAGATTTTTGAGATTTCCAAAAAGAAAATGAGAAGAACCAAGAGTTTACCAGCTTAGAGTGAGAGTAAAATTTAATATATTACTACTCGTAGCTCTCCCAATATGTGTCTTTTATACACAAAAGGCTGAGGCTGCCAAAGACCGTCAAGTAACGAGCTTGAGCAAAAGTTATTTCACCAACTTGAAGTGGTTGTAGTAGATAAGATTTCCATTTTTTCGTTTTAGTTAATTATCACAATTAATATCATTAGATCTTTATCTATATTACAAATTTACTTTAAAATTAACTCGTGTGTGTATTGGAAGATGAGCCTGGCAGTGGCCGCAGCCCGCCCTGGTGTGCAGCTGGAGCGGCACAGCACGGCACAACAGCTGCCACAAAGGAGGCTCGCCGCCACTGACCCATTTCCATCGCCACGCTGCCAACTCATTGCAGTCACCGTCGTCAACATTACTTCAACCCAGACTGGCCATTTCCCTCCCTGGACGTGCTGAGCATCAACCATTTGACCATTTCTTACGCACTCCACTATGCCCAAGTACTTAATGTGTAGCATGGGAATCCACGAACCCTCCTGCCCCGCCCCGCCCCGCTCTGCACTTTCCTGTGCTGATACTCCCTCTGCGTCTGTCTCAATTAGCGCAATAATACGACGCTCATAATGGGTAGCAGTCTCATATTTCCTCTTCCTGTGCTGCGTCCCAAGATGGAGCAATGATGACAGCGACATGAATACCGTGACGTCATGGAAGGGAGTACCAACTTCTCAAGGCGAGTCGGAGAGCAGCAGCCTGACTCCTACCTTCCCACCTCGCCGTGCCTTTACCTGCTTGATAGAGCAGCCTGATGACACCGGATGTTCAGGCCTGCGAGGCTCACCCATTCTCCCTCAATAATCATATCAGCAAGACCCGAGGCGTTGGTAAACAAGAAACCATTCTCATACTGTTCAGAGTGGCCGTGATGCGCAGGCCAATAAGGGCGGATGTCGCGCAAGATGAGCAGCGGAAGGTGCCCTTAATGACGCACGCCGCTGGGACGGGGTCGTGAGCCTGAGAAAGTGTGGCCGCAGGGTTACCGCTGATGCCGCTTCGTCTTTATTGTTCATTAAATCGTGCCACTTATCCTACGGCTATCTAGAAGTCTTTAGTTCCCATTGAATCTACAGGACGAGACAATTCAGCAAAGGAAGTGAGAATCGCTAATAAAGGTCAGTGGCGCTACAAGCCGTGAACTCAGGGCGAACAAAGGAACTCGCGGAGTCTGTAAGCCACCTGATGCGTCGTGCCCGCCGCTTGATGCCACACACCGCAACACTCCGCGCCTCCACTGTCCACACTACACTACCCGTAAATGCCTTGTATAGTGCTCACTTCCTCTAGATACTCTGCTTCCTTTCAAGAATAATTACATTTCTACGATGCCTGAAATAGTTCCCCCATCATCCTCCCTTCTGCTGAGGAGGACCACTGCCGAATATCCCGGTTTGACAGCAGCCAGCGTGCCCCTTCGTCCTCCTGCACCACCCCGGACCACGAGGACACACACAGCTACACTTCCTACACAAACCATGCCCTCCATCACCCTGCTTTCCCAATTCAGCCAAATGAAAGCCTACACGCTACTTCGTGGCAGCCACACTAATGCTACTCCAGCAGGACAGTTACTTAGCAATCCGGGAGGCAGGGTCATGAGGGGCGCGGGGCGGGGCGGGGCGGAACGGGGAGGATGAGGGTGAGCGGACGCCCATGCTTGGTTGGCTTGGGACGCGGAGTAAAAGCAAGGTCGGAATGGACACTGGAAGCGCCACGGGGGTGTTGGCACGCCTGGCAGCCTCATCTTCACTACGCCAACACACACACACACACACACACACAAAGATTCCCCGCTGCGCCTCCCCCGCTCATTCACTCCCATTCACCAGACAGCTAACTCGTCCTGCCCAGTGCCCAGCGCCCCTGTCCTCAACACACATTCAAAAGACATCGAGCAGTGGTCTAGAGAAGCTAGTGGCGGGGTGCAGTTGTTCACTTCTAAGCTAGACTCTTTCCTTCCCGCCACTCCTGCTCCTCATCCATGATAACTTTGGAATTGTAGTAAAGGAAGAAAGAAAGGGAGAGAAGGGAGAGGCAGAGCAGGAGTCACGAGCTGCCCCGCCTCACCCACGGCAACACGGCCTGCCCCCCCCCCCCCTCTCTCTCTCGTATACTCCTTGTGTACTTAGTGTGACTCAATCTTTACAACATCAACTACATTAATTTCTCTCTCTCTCTCTCTCTCTCTCTCTCTCTCTCTCTCTCTCTCTCTCATGAAGTCTTTTTCAGCAGTGGGTTCTGAAGTTTTCGTCTGACTCCTAGTGAAGCTCCCCGCGCTGCGTCACGCGGGACTCGCTCTCCTCGTGAAACAAAGCAAAGTTTGCGTAATTAAGAGACTCATGATGTAAGAAAAAACTTTCAACTTTACTTTTTTTTTTTCTTTTCAACAGTACACTCCCTAACCGGTCCTGTGCCAGCATAGCCACTCACTCCTTTCCCTTCCCTTCTGCCACTTCCCTCCCTTCCCTCCCCCCCTCTCTTTCTCTCTGAAACACACACACAAGGTGCCGAGATAGGCTATAATAGTTGGAGGCACGGCCCATTGGAAGGCCGTGCTGGGTGGTCGTGCAGTACCGTGCCGGACAAACTTGGTCTCGCCGCCAGCACACAGGCGGGACATGAGAGGTAATGGAGAAAGAGTGGGGAATCTTCGTCTTGTCTTGGCCCAGTATAACATTAAAAAAAAAATAATAATAATAATTAAAAAAAGATCGCGGGGCTTAAGAAATATTAGTATTTTTACACATTTTCAGTTTACCTTTAATGTGCCTATATGGATGACTGACTATGCATATTTAAATTTAAGATTATGACAGTACCACATTTTGAGTTCATTGATACTTAATTCATGTGACATGTATCTTAATACGTGATATGAAAATATCCTGTATTATTCATTGATAACTTATGGTTCTATGAAGTAGCATTTCTTAACAGCGTGGCGGGTCTGATCAGATGATCTCGCCGACCTTATGCGGCCCAGAGGCTGGAGATTCCCCACCCTTACAGTAGAGCGACGCGCGTGCTTACATGACAAAACTGGGAGAAAGAAACAGTTCCACGACAAGGTGGTGCAGATGAGACAGACGGAAGTGAGGGACCAGTGAACCTACCTGGCATGCACACACAGCGGAAGGCGCCGCGCTCGTCCAGACATGTGCCTTGGTTGTGACACGGGTTGCTCTCGCACTCGTTGATGTTGATCTCGCAGCGCGGCCCCGTGAAGCCCTTGGAGCAGTTACACCTGAGCGGGGAGAAGAGGTGTTAGCACAGTAGCAGCGAGAGTCTCATGCAGGGCTGAGGAGACGCATGCAGCAAAACAATAGTGTACTGTAAGGCATTGGTGCCTGACGGAGACACTGCAGGCGTCTCACCTGAAGGAGCCAGGAGTGTTGACACAGGTCCCATTATGCTCGCAGGGGAGGCCCTCCTTGCACTCGTCGATGTCCTCCGTGCAGTCAACGCCTGTGTAGCCTGGCGGGCACGTGCAGATGTAGCCGCCGTCGGTGGGCGAGGTGTCACACAGGGAGCCGCGGTGGCACGGGTTGCTGGCACAGGCGTCGTCCAGGTGGCATAGGAGGCCCGTCTGCGGCGAGACAGCAAAGAATTAAGACTCGCCATCAATCAATGACAAAAATCAGTCTTCATGACAGCTCAGGAGCACTACCACGCCAGACAGACTCGTGCTTACCTTCCCCGGTGTGCACTGGCACAGGTAGGAGCCCACGCGGTCGATGCAGGTGGCGCCGTTGAAACAAGCAGAGGCCGTGCAGTCGTCAATGTTCTCAGAGCACACCTCGCCCGTCCAGCCGTTCACACAGATACAGGAGAAGCCGCCTACAGTGTTGGTGCAGGTGGCGCCGTTCTGTAGAGAGCGTCAGTAAATACACTTGACTACTGCTTAGCTTTTTATGGTAAATTCATTGTACTAATTCTTTGAGGCAGGTCCCAAACATCCTTCCTTACGTAATTCATGGGTCAATTAAATAGCCCGTGGCCCCGAGGTAATGCGCAGTGTCAGGAGACACTGAAACGTCTTGGACTATGGAAGGACTCACCTTGCAAATGGTGGGACGCACGGCACACTCATCAACGTCCTCAGTGCAGTACGGCCCGGTGAAGGTTGGCGGACACGCACACGAGTACGTGTTGACGCCGTCTACACACGTCGCGCCGTTTTGGCACATATGCTTCTCGCAGTCGTTTATGTTGATCTCGCAGTTCCTGCCTCTGAATCCTGCAAAACCAATGAGAGCAGTTAGCGGTTTACTCCAAAGAACACCATAGACTATGTAGGCAATGAATGAACCAGCTGAGAGGTGAGGCAAAGGAGGTAAAGTAGTGGTGTAGGTGGTGTGAGCGGTGAAGGGCGTGTCAGGGTGTGCTGCACCAAGCCGATGGGCAGATTAGATAGATTTATGGATGGAGATGATAGGTGGAAAAAGGTAAGTGTGTTTGTTTCATACAGGGACTACCACGTGTAGGGCTGGTTGTTTCTTGCAACTTCCCTTGTTCTGTTGCGGTGGTGCTGCTGTCATTAAGGAAAACGAGTAACATTTCACGGACAACACAAGTGACGAGGGTGGCGAGTCAAAGGATGAGGTGACGACACGTGTTGCGGGATGGGAGGCGGCAAGGGGGCACTGGGAAGGAGGGGCGGGGGCAGCTGGGGAGGGGTAGCGAACAGGTGTCAGTGGCTTACATCAAGGAGGGACGAGGGATGTCGGCGTCAGGCAGGGTAAGGCTGGGGCACTTCTGTGGTCTCAATTAGGGGCGAGGTGAGGGGATGCGAGGGGCGGGAGAGGAAGACAGGGGCGCGCTCACCCCTCTGATGGGCTGGGGAGCACGTCGTGGGAACGCTCCCACACCACCACCCAGCTGGCGCCCCTGCTTCCCCCCAACTTGTGTGTGTGTGTGTGTGTGTGTGAGAGAGAGAGAGAGAGAGAGAGAGAGAGAGAGAGAGAGAGAGAGAGAGAGAGAGAGAGAGAGAGAGAGAGCATACCAGTATCAGTCAGGAAGAAGGTTGAGGTGGCGACAGTCAAGGTGCGGGAACGTCTGTGGGGTAATGAGGAGTGGGTGGTGGGGGGCCGGGGTCAGGCAGGTAAGGGGGCGGGGGCATGAGGATGGGGAAGGCAGGTCTTTATGGCGCGGGGTCCCGGTGCTTTAATGGGGTCTGGGGCCGCCCCTCAGCCCCGGGCAGGAAGGTCCCCCGCCCCATCCCCCCACCTTCGCTACAAGCAATGGCCGAGATTCAATACAGCTTCACTTTCCCCTCACAAAAACCCAGCGAGTCTGCCCGACCCCTGGCACAGGTCGTGACGCCGTGGAGGCTGGCCAAAGGTCAGGGGTCCCGGGGCCCCAAAGGCCCGCTAAACGACCAGTACACCGCTACCTCCCCCCGTGCCCTTGCTAACATGGCGCCCCAGTGCCTAGTTGACGCCACGCGACACTCCAAGTGGCGGCCAGGCACTGTGCCGGGGTGCCCCGGTGAGTGGTGGGTGACGCGCGCTTCTTTCTGGTGCGGCGAGACCTGCCACGCGTCCATCCCCTCTGCCACACGTCCTCTTGCTTCGCTTGTCGCCATCTCGCAGTGGATCCACACTCCCGCCGCCAGTACCGTCCCTCCCCCTCCCACCACGATCCCTTTCACGCTAAAACAGTGATGCTCCAAGAACAGAGGGCGCTACAAATACTGACCAGCTAGCCCACTGCCCACACCGCGCCTCGCCTTTGCTACCTAGCATAAGGACACCAGAAAAATACGGGACACACAACACAGAAACGTGCCGTAGACACCAGAGTAAGACATCGTCCAGGCGACATCATGGACGCGTTAAAATCTGTCCCCATTACCGAAGTGGTGTCGTTTAAAGAAACGGTTACAATTACATGTTAGTGTACATGTCATCGTTAATCAAAGTATGTATTTGTTCTTGACTCACTTTATCTTATTCAATGCACTTTTTTGAGGGTAGCGAAGAGAAGAACCAGGGCAAGGAAACCCTCTCAACTCTTTTTTCTGTTTCAAGCTGACGTTGTGATGTCCCTCGTGCTGACTGCCACCACGCAGCAGCACGCTGCATGGCTGTTTGAATAGGAGGAGAGTGTGGGGAGTGGATCATTGGATAAGTGAATGAATGGTGGGTGATAGGGGGAATGGGTGAAAGAGTGAATGGGTGGTTGGTGAGTGGATCAGTGGATGAGGTTTACCAGGAAGTTTGAGTGAGAAGCCAAGTGATGCAAAGAACCACAGCAATATGATATGATCCCCGTGTGTGCGTGCGTGCGTGCGTGTGTGTGTGTGTGTGTGTGTGTGTGTGTGTGTGTGTGTGTGTGTTACTCACCGGACGGGCAGCGGCAGTCGTAGGAAAAGGGGTCCCGCGCCACACAGGTGCCGCCATTGTGGCACGGCGACGGCTCGCACGGCACGTATTGACTCTCACAGTTGGCTCCAGTGTAGCCCACCTCACAGTTGCACCTGAAATGCAATTCATGTAACACCTCATAAGTGATCAGAGGCAGAGGTGTCAGCCTCAACCATCTCTCTCTCTCCCACTCTCTCTCTCTCTCTCTCTCTCTCTCTCTCTCTCTCTCTCTCTCTCTCTCTCTCTCTCTCTCTCTCTCTCTCTCCCTCTCTCTCTCTC
>JAHFWG010000972.1:11358-24600 GCA_020233015.1 Callinectes sapidus | reverse complement strand
TGATGATAATAATAATAATAATAATAATAATAATAATAATAATAATAATAATAATAATAATAATAATAATAATAATCCTTCCACAAGAAAAGGATTACAAGTAGCTAGGAGGTGTTTCCTAATCCTAACGGTTTCTCAAAATTTTCCTTTTTTTTCATAATACAAATATTTTAAGATTTTCAAAGACGTTTTTACTGATTCTGCTGTGATTTTCAAGAACGCTGTTATTCTCTTCGTATAGTATGGTTTGAAATGAGTTTTTTCAAGGCTTCTAAAATGATTGTTTTCATCTTTGACAGCCCAACATGAAAGGAAAAGAACTAACTACGGAAGCCAGATAATGTACTATCTCTGACCTTTGAAAACTACTGCCATTGTGAGAGCAGAGAGCGTTTTATAATACGAGAATTCAAGATATCCACATCCGCAACATTACATGAACAAAGATATGGTGGCGTCTCAGTCTCTCTCAGTCTGTCTAGTTGTTAAGTACAATTAACATTATAAATAAGACGGTTAAAATCTTTACTACGCGAGACTTAGTTTTGTATCTGTATTACAACGACAAGCAGAGAGAATAGATTGAAACACTTCACAACTCCACTAGCTACTTAATAATAAAGAAGTCGAAGTTATCTGATTTGTATATATTTTTACTTTCATTTAATAAGTTTTCTATATTATCAACAGTACAAACACTTTGGACAACCCCTCGAATTAATTATCTTTGTGGATTTTTTATAATCATGGCGAGAGCAAAAGCGCTTCGATTTCAGTCAGTCCAGTAGAGAGAGAGAGAGAGAGAGAGAGAGAGAGAGAGAGAGAGAGAGAGAGCGGGGGCGGGGGGTTGAAAATTTTCCTGTTGGGTTTTCACGTGGTGGGGTTGTTGGTGAGCTTTATAACACAGCTGTTAGAAGGATGTTATAGCTCAGAGAGGATGTGTGAGTCACCGCCATCACCATCATCACCACCATCAGTCTTTATTATTTTTATTGTTATCATGTTTTCTTTTGTATTTCTTTTCTTCTTATATCATCTCTCTTACAACAACATCATCATCAACAACATCATCATCAGTATTCCATTGATTTGATAGTAAACACGCTTCCTTTCAAATCATAATTTTACTTGTGTCAGTATTGATACTCGTATATTCTCTTTTTTAAGTAAGAGGAGGAAGCTGGCCAACGGCAACAGCAGTCAATAAAGAAAAGCCGACTAATTTGCCAATCCCCTTGTAGGTTCAAGAGTTAGCCAAAAGACATGGTCAAATGTTTTGAAGCTTTCCTCTTAAACAGTTAAGTATCTACTACTGTTCTGGAAAACCGAAAACAAGGTCAGTCTATCCAACTTAGTAATGCAATCATATTTGTAGGAGTAACACAATAAATAATTGAACCGGAGAATCGAAAATAGGATTGGATGGGAGACAGTATGACTGATAATGGGTCAATAGTGAACATATTTTACGATATTTTTTGTATTTGTAATACTGACATATCGATTGATACGTGGGATGGAAAATAAATAAGAAATAATAAAGAATAAAAAAATGGATGAATAGATAAATAAAATTGGATGAAGAGGAAACATTACTAGGAGTCCATTGGCTATATATGATAAATAGATACACCATATCAATCAATTATACGTACTTGTGCATGTATTAACAGCAAAACTGAATTGGTTGGATAGAAGGAAAATTTAAGATATCTTTTCCCTATTATTTATCAGTCATAAAGTTTTTGACTCGCATTACATTGGCAATATATACAGTAGATTCAGCATTTCAGCTACTTAAATCATATTCATGTAATTACTGACCCTGTCTATTACCGATATACCAAGAGGCGGAGAAGGAAGTCAAAATAATTTAGTCTTCTCTTCTTTATTTCGCTTCAATCTTTGGGTTGCTGACCAGTATTACTTTTATAACACAGACACTGGAACAAGTAATATATTTCAGGACTCATAACCATGTATTTTTGTGTGTATTACCAGTATAGCAAGAAACGTAGCGAAGTTTTCTCTTGTATAACCTTTCAGTTTTATGTTTGCTCCGCAGAATTACTTTGATAACACATACATATATACTCATGATAAATATACATGTTCATAGTCAACACATTGAGGGCTGGGGATTCCAAAAGCAAGGTGTAGTAGAAGACTAATCGTCCACAGGATATGATAAGGTAGCCCCCTGTTTCCGCTCCGCTCTACACAAACCATTTTCTCTCAATCTCGCCTCCCTTAAACGTTTTCCCTGAAACACCTTTTGGAAAATTTGAATTTGCCCATTTTCAGATCTACGTCGAGCAATTTTGACCGTGGCACTTAGAGTAACCCTCAGCTTGGGAGTGTGTAGTCAAGATAGACGGAGTGAGAGAGAGAGGGTGACACCAGCACGGGACAAGACACTCGGAGTATAGTTGTGCAGACAGTCAATGGCGGCGCTGTTATCTGTTGTGTCTGCTGGATTATTTTGGTTTTGAGCCCGAGATCCAAAAAATAATAAAGGCCAGATGAAAAAAAGTAGCGCGTGTGTGTCATAGTGAGTGAGTGCAGGCTGAAAATTAGAAGTGAGGAAGGCTGGGCGGTGCAGGAGAGGCGGAGGGTCAAGGCGGAGAAGCAGGACGAGGAGCAGGACATCAGTGTGATCCTTGCCCTCACCCTTGGCCTAGGCGAGGTCACCACATGCCCCTAGGACGTGGCTGAGGCTGGACTGAAGCTGAGGTATGCCAAATATTCCCCGTGTACCCTTAACGTATGTATTGAATTTAATATATAAAGATGAGAGACTCTTAATGATGTGTTCAGTTTTAGTGTATTTTGCAGGACTAGGTCAATGTATCACCCCACACTGCGTTAGTTCTCGCGGGAAGGATGCGTATAGGCAGAATTTTGAATGTGTAGTGGGTTAATTATACATTTTAAACATGGATACGTGGTCGTCATTAAGATTAAAGGTAACAGTCCACTCCAGGCTGGCGTGTGGCCCTGCTGTGAATTAGCTGTCATTGTGCTGTCTAGCCGTGGGAAGCTCTGGGGAGAGATTGTCTAGCTAGCAGGGACTTGACACGCCTCTTGTCTGCCTGTGCATCGAAGTAGTGACATGGTGAGGCAGTGAAGGCTGTAAGTTAGGTCAGTGTCATCAGGGAAGGTATATACTGGCCAGATAGGGATTGATAAGAAACTAGTGATGTATATTTGAGGGTGAATAAGGTTAAATCATTCAAAATTCGTCGAGACTTATCAGAAAAATTTACACCATTGTTATCTAGTTTGTTAATAGCATAAGGAAGGTAAGTAATGGCCAACCTTTCCTACATATCAGGGAAAGGTTGGAAAGAAAGTGGTGGTGAATGTTTAAGAAGGAATCAGGTTGTGGAATTTAAAACATACTAGAAAATATTACTGAAAAAAATATTCTTAGTTTGTATTTTGTGAGTGTCATTGGGGAAAATGGTCCCTTCTTGTGTTTGTTGTTTATCTGGCTGCCCTGTGTTGAGGTGCTCTGTGGGACCCTCTTGTCTTATTTCCTACCACTGCTTTGCTTTATTATCCGTCAAGTGAAGGATTGTAATATCATATGTACAGCAATAATAATCAAGATCTACAAATGAAAACATTCCGAGGATAAGTGTGTACAGGCCAGCCTATTGTGGACACCAGGGAGGGCTTAAATAAAAGGATAGATATATGAAAAATAATGGTAATAAATAAATGGTACATTTTTACAACTATACCAGTTTCTTGAGCAACTGAAGTCGATGGAATGTGGTGGCAGTGGAGTGCTATGTTGCCAGTATAGTATTTACCTTCATATAAAACTAATGATGCATTCTAACTAAACCTAACTTAAGCTCACATCTAACTTTACTTGGTATTTTTTACAACTACAACAGTCTTAAGATGGCTTTTCTTATAAATCTTAAAAAGTCGCTGTTGCCATTATAAGTGATTTACGGCGGCTATATATGGAGTTCAAATTACTAAGTATGGAAAGCTCTAACAAATGATAATGCCAAGAAAAGCCATCTTGGGATTGATGTAGTTGTAAGATAATACCAAATAAATAAAATAAATAGATAGGATGAGTAAAGATAATAAAAAATAGTGAATTTTGTTTCAGGATGAATTAGATAGGTGAGGATTATGGCAATGCATTCATTGTAATAATTTCCAGACACTTACCATTTGTTTCTGAATAAAATATGAGTCTTTTCAAAATTGTGATCTATGCAATGAAGGAATGAATTCAAACCTTGCCCTCTGATAAAAATATATACTAATGTTAATTCAGTACCATCTAGGTCTCTGAGATGAAAGCTCTAATGTCATTTTAATATTATCCAGGTAAACTCAAAATATGTCAAAACTTGTCAGAGAAATGCTTTTCATTGGCGGGAAATGTACTTTTAATGTTTTAGGATTTATATTATGGCTTTATAGACTTTGCTATAGTTTTTGTTGTGGTTTCCAAAGCAAAGCACCACATTTTGCAGGAAGTGTGTGAGTGGTGAGTGCCGTGGTGGAGGAAGGAAGTGTGGCCGTGCCCCTCACTGCTGGCCACTCATTGTGACCTTGGTGCTTCACTCAGACATGGTCCTAGGCACCTAGGATTTCTGAGGCACTGAACACTGGACCAAGCAAGTAGTCCTGCAGCACAGCACACCACAGCACAGCACAGCACAGCACAGCACAGCATGGTGAGGTGCCCTGCTGTCTATGGAGTTTGTCTTGTTTATGACAATTGTAGAGTTTGTTATTTAGGCTCAATTGTGTGTAACCCCTTTAGTATTCGGACATATTTGTACCATGAGTTTTGAGTATGATTAGATTATTTTATTGGCATTAGGAGGGGTCTATATAGGTCAGAAGATTAATGGCCAGAGTCTGTACTATTTTAATTCCAACACGAGTTTCTGAAGTTGTATGAAATCAACATATATTAAGCAGAATAGATATAGAGATGCACCCCAATACTGAAGGGGTTAAGGTGCACAGTGGGAGTCTGGGAAAAACATGGCAAACTTGTGTTAAAGTGCAGTTCAGTTTTCAATATTTCATGCAATCATATTTCCTCAGTTTGATTTCTGAGGATATCACTTGTGTAATGGATATGAAATAGGTATCTAGTATTTTTAGTTTTTAGTATTCTTACTCTTTTTACCCCTTCATTACCATGTCACATTTTCATACTCTTTCTTTTTAGTCTTTGGCAATATTATACAACTTCAGAAACTTATGTGGGTATTAAAATGGTGAAGACTGGCTATTAATCTTCTCACCTCCATAGATGCTTCTTAATCTATCTAAAGAAAATAATCTAATTATACTTAAAACTCATGGTAAAAATGTGTTCCAGTACTGCTGAATGGGTTAATCCTTTGATTGGTAGACTGTGAAGCTCCATGTCTCCTATATTTCTCCTTAACTATCACCTCAACTATATCGGGAGGAAAGTTTTAAGACATTCATCATGATTCTAGATTTTTTACTCTAATCTTTGAGAACTGGCACCTTAGAAATCCTCTATCTAAAAAATGAATGAATAGATAAGTTAGAATAAATAAGTAAATAAAATGTGGCTTGTTCTGATTAGCCTGACATGAAGGAGTAGGATGTGTGTCAGCCTCTCCCTCCACCTCCAGTAACTCACTGTGACATGGGGCAATTCACAACACTAAAGGCAATGTATGATATCTTTACAATATTAACAAGAAGGGAAAGCAAACAAAAAGAGCATATTATCTTTTGTTTAGCCTTTACAGTGCTCATAAGTAATTGTAGAACATATTTTTGGTCATTTTAAAATATACATAGATTTTTGTGGAATCAAAACTAGTATGAAAAGTAACCATTTTAATAAGATGATTACATGATTTGGTTACATATGAAGTGAAAAGGAAGGGAAATGCAGTGTAGGATTTGTCAGCACTACAGACAGTGAAGATAGTGCAGTGGCAGGATCCTGACCAGTTGTAGCATCCTTAAGGTTACAGTGAAGCATGGTGAGACAGGATGTGTGGTGTTGAAATTGTGAAGGGCTTGTGGGAAGGGAACATAGTATAGAGGAAACACTGCACAGTGGATGGATTGTGGTGTTCCTCAGGGAGGCTTGGTAAGTGCATCACCTAAACAGAATAGCAGTGTGTGTATGAGAAGACAACATAAATGAAGTAAGGAGGAGCAGAGGGGTAAGGGAGGGACAATTTAGATGAAGTACAAACAAGGGATGGATTCTGAAATACTGAAAGAGGCTTGGTAAGTGCACCTCGTGTCACTGGGTAGTAGAGTGTGCTTGAGAGGACAACTTAGATGAAATAATGAGGAGCAGAAGGGACATGGAGGGACAGTTTAGATAAAGTGAAAGCAGGGAATGTACTGAAAGAGGTTTGGTAAGTGCATCACACCACACTGAGTAGCAGAGGGTGTGTGGGAGGACAGCTGACACTATGTAGAATTGTAGATTGTCACATTCCAATCTCCATCTCACTGCCTACCTAAACTGCTTTGAAAAATTATACTCTAGTTTATATCACAACAAACAAACCCTCCCTGTTGTTTCAGATATCATACCAAGAAAGGGTTGAGTAACATTCCAGTCTTTCTTCTTAGTGCTCAGCTGAATTGTATTGAAAATTGTATCATTGTATGTCAGAATTTACAAATCCCTGTTATTGTTTTAAATATCATAGCAAGAAAAGACTAAGTAACATTCTAATCTTTGTAGTGCTTGCCTAAGTTGTTTTGAAAATTGTACAAGTGTATATTTGTATCAGAATAAACAAATTTTCTCTGTTTTGTTTCAGATATATTGTAGCAAGAAGGATTAATGCACCAAACATTCCAGTAGCTGAGCTGAGTGGCCTCACTGTGAGCCAAGCACAGGCTCACCAGGACATGGAGCAAAGCAAGACAGGCCATCGAGTGTGTGTGCCGGTGCCCTGCCACGCTGCTGTGCTGTGAGACTATGAACAGACATGAGCTGATGATGTGTCTTAGTGCATGGCTGTGTGAGACTCTGGAGTTGTACCACAGGTGTTGGTGATGCTGACCAGTGCTTGTAAGTAAGGCATTCTGCACCCTCAAGCACACACCAAACATCTCTTGGTGAATCGTCAAACTAAAGTGGTTGTTCCTTTACCACCACTACCACTACCAGCCATACTTAAATCCTCACCACCACCACCGTTGCCACATTCACCATGGGGGACGTATATGTGTACACGGCGCGCCAGGAGTGCCGGGGTGCCAGTGCCAACGAGCCGGGTATGGAGGTGAATGATGTGATCCACGTGTCGGCAGAGTTCCTGCAGAAGCAAAAGATGGCGCCAGATTCCCCCAACGGCTGGCTGCTCGGCACCAACATGCGCACTCGACAAGAGGGATACTTCCCAGGTGAGGGGGATGGCAGGGCAGGGTGGGGTAGGGTAGGGTAGGGTAGGGTAGGATAAGGTAAGGTAGGGTAGGGTAGGGTAGGGTAGGGTAGGGTCGGGTAGGGTAGGGTAGGGTAGGGTGGGTTAACTCCTTCACTGCAATATGAGACAATTAACGTCATCACTAGCAATGCATGAGATCTTTACGTATTAGCATCTGCAACAAAAGGAATGCATTAAGAAATACATTTAGCAATTTCTACCCAGTTTAGAAGCTTTATGTAACTATGGAACAAGTAAAGATGTCTTAGAGTGACCATTGGGTGAGTGGAGAGTGTCAGTGTGTGTAAGAGGAAGTGGTGAGAGGGCAGGAGTGAAGGGACTCTCATCTGTCAAGGTCATCAAGTTGTGGGGAGGGGGGGTTCCTGCAGACAAGCTAGGAAGGAAGGAAGGTGATCATGAGGTGGTGAAAAATGAATAGATATTGAGACATGATCATCACTTTGTTAGGTGCTGGAAATGTATGAATTTTTACATTTGATCTTGTTATATTATAATTTAAAGCCTCAATTAATTCAGTGTCATTATTACTTGTCTTTTAATCAGGGACATGTGTGTTGTGTAGTTCTTATGTTGATTAAGGAGGCATAAACTTAAGAAAGACTAGCCTTAGAAAAGATCAAATTACATATCAAGCTTTCTTCAGTTAATATGTATTCGTAAATTTAGATGAAGAATGAATATCTAAAGTGCTTCCAATGTTGCAGCTTACTTTTTGGTGCTGAATGGTGCTCGCCGCCGCAGCAATGCCACTCCTGAGGGGAAGACACCACTCGCTGAACAGGTAAGTGCTGCTCCGACTGTGGCGTTGTGCTTGTGCTGGTGGAGGGAGGTGTGAGTGAATGGAATGGATGTAAAACCCCCTCAGTACTAGGAGGCCTTTCTATGTTTATTTTGCTTATTACTTATTTGTCAATTTTATACCGGTAACCTTTATGCCGTTCTTAATGTAAATAAAGTCATCTAATACCTAAAACTCATGGAAAAAATGTGTTACAGCATTGAAGGGGTTGAGAAGGAAGGCTGAGTGAGGAGTTTTGTTGGTTAAAAATGAGGAACACTGATGTTGGTGGAAGGAGGAACTAATGAAGGGAAAATTGAGTAGGAATTTTGAGTGAAGACTTTTGTTGGGTGAGTGTTTCAAGAGCAGTAGATGGTAGGGGAGGAGCCTTTCCATAATGGCAGTGCTGTTGGCAGTGTTAGGGAGGTGGAGAGAGTAGTCAGTCACTGGGTTAAGATTTCATAGGACTCTCTTGATTTCCATTAACCCCTTCAGTACCATGATACATTTTCATATCCATTTTTCTTATTATTTGACAATTTTATACAGCTTCAAAAAGTTGAGTGGGGATTAGAATAGTGAAGACTCTTGCCATTAGTCTTGTTACCTTCGTAGAGTTTTCGTAATGCTAATGAAATCACATAATTATACCTAAAACTCGAAGTAAAAATGCACCCATGCAGTGAAGGGGTTAATACAAAGGTGTGCTATCCTGAAGTAAGAGTGTAGGTGTAAGGCAGGGAGTGTTATCCTTGTGGGGCCTCAGCACATGAAGAAAGATGGTCAGTTTCTTTTTTTATGCCACCTTTACATTCCCAGTATTAATTGATTGGTAAGACTCAGTGAACTTGGGAGTGAATATTCGTCCCAGAAAATCCCAGCTCTCATTAGGATTCAAACTCTTACATTGTAGTTAGATATGCCATCACCTGAGATGATTTTCAGTCTTGTAGAGGAGGGAAAGGACCAGCACATGTAAAATTCACTTGCTTGTATGCTGTTTTGAGACTGATGCTGAAAAAATTGATAGCTTAATCCCCTTCAGTACTGGGTCATATTTTCATATTCATTCTCCTTATTATTTGTTGATTTCATACAGCTTCAGAAACTCTTGCAGGGAGATTAAGATAGGTAGTATGTACAGGTTCTGGCTCGATATGCTCCATAGACCCTTACTAATGTCAATGATATTGTCTAATCACACCCAAAACTCATAAAAATGTGTCTTAGTACTGAAGGGCTAAAAAAGATTGCAAAGGCCACAAAGATTTTCAAAGTCCACCTCTGCCTTGTACTGTAATGATGAATGACATTTTTTTTATATGAATTTAACATCTTTTAATAACAACTTCACCTGCTAGTACATGAGGTGTTGTCAAGAGTGGAAATTATAAGTGGAATTGGATCTAGTTAAGAGTTGTCCTCAATTAGTTCAGTTAAAAGACTTCTATAATCATTGCAATTTAAACTAGCACTTTTATGTGACCTTGAGCTTGCCAGAGATTTCTCCACCATTGCTGCATCGCAGGCTCTCTCTCTCTCTCTCTCTCTCTCTCTCTCTCTCTCTCTCTCTCTCTCTCTCTCTCTCTCTCTCTCTCTCTCTCTCTCTCTCTCTCTCTCTCTCTCTCTCTCTCTCTCTCTCTCTCTCTCTCCAACTCTGCTGTATATACCTCCTTAGAGGGTTGATATTGATGCTTTGTTATTTTAGGCTGATAAGGTGGTGGTGGGGGTGAGGATGGTAAGGCAGACAATTTTTTATTTATTATTATTTTTTTTTATGTGAGAGGGGAAAGCTAGCCAAGGGCATCACAAAGAGCAAAACAATAAAAAGGCCCACTGAGTTGTCAGTCCCCTTTGGAAAGTTAACTCTGATATATCTTTCCTTTATTATTCATAAATTTTTAACAATGATTTGTTATGGCATGTTTTAATTACTGATAAATCTGAGACATTTTCTTCTATTCTACAGCCATCTTCAGTCTTTATAATGGATAAAAATTGTAAAACTTATCATTTTCATCCCTTATTTTCTTGTTGATACAAAAAACTCAACTGTGGCAGTGTTAACTGTTTTGTATGGAAGTGAGAGGGTTAATGTATCCTTTCTCTCAGCAGAAGGATCAATGTATCCTTTCAGCAGAAGGTTTAATGTATCTTTTCTCACTCTCAGCAAAGGAGTTAACATATATATTCTCAGCAAAAGGGTGAGTGTATCCTTTCTCTCACCAAAAGAGTTAACATTATACTTTCTGAGCAATAGGGTTAATGTATCCTTTCTCATCAAAAGGTTTAATGTATCCTTTGTCTCTGTCTTTCTTTCAGCCTTACTTGAATCTTGGCCTCGTTGCATCAAGTGACTCCTCGTCTGGCCAGTTCGGTGAGTACAGTGCATCATCACACATTGGTGTTGTGTCTCTAGTGCTTCTTTGTCAGGGATTCAGTGAGCCAGTCTGAGTTCAGTACAGCCTCTTGGAAATTGTGTCATTTTTGGTGGTGTTTGCCTCTTGTTTAACTTCAGAGAATATTTCATCTCGTGTGTGTGTGTGTGTGTGTGTGTGTGTTGTGTTAGTGTAGTGGTGCCTAGCCTTGGGTTGACTGTACTCTTAAGAATGAGTAAGTCAGTTTTGGGTAGGATATAGGTTCTTTGAAACTCTTATCATTCTTTTATTATTTGCTTTTGGTTCAGCTTAAGGGGAACCGAGTAATGAGAAGCATTTGACTAGTATAGTAAAAAAATGAAGTAGAAATTAGGTAAATGGAAAAGTATATAATAAGGGTGAAAATTTGAAAAAAAAAGAAAAATAGAAAAATTAAAAAACAAATCAACAAATGAACTGAATCATAGTATGTGGAGGTGTCTCATACATTAAGAAACACTGCACTTAACAATATAAGAACATAAGGAAATGACGAAAGCTGCAAGAGGCCACTAGACCTATTTGTGAACACCTCTGCCTATTTCCACCTATCTAGAAATCTAGAATCTAGAAAACTAAAGAAATGTGAAAATGTTTTGTGTATTGATATTTGACTTTTATGTTCTGTAAATTTAACACAAAAAGCAAAAGTGGAGAGCAATGGGCAGGGGTGTGGGTGTATCAGACTCACAATGGTGATGCGGTGAGGAGATGGGTTATGATGTGGGTGCATCAGAACATACAGTGGTGGTGCAGTGTTGGGGAGATGGACTGGTGTGTGGGAGCATTAGAATTTACAGTGGTGCTATACAGACAAGGATGAGAGGTTAGGTATTGGAGTATTAAAGTATACAGTGGTGCTTGAGTGGTGAGGAGATGGGATGCATCAGAACATACAATGGTGGTATAAAGGCAAGGAAAAGAGCTGAGTATTACAGTATTATACACTGGTGCTGCAATGGTGAGGTGTTGTAGCTTCACAATATTTACGTTGGAGTTAACCCCTCCAGTAGCGGGACACATTTTTACTTCAAGTTTTGGGTGTGATGAGATGATTTTATTGACATGTTTAGGAAGGGTCTATGCAGGTCAGAAGATTAAGTGGCTAGAGTCTGTACTATTTGAATTCCCACATGTGTTTCTGAAGCTGTATAAAATTGACAATTAGTAAGCAAAATAAAATGTGAAAATGCATCGCAGTACTGAAGGGTGAGATGGGCTAATTGAAGTGAAAGAACCATAAGTGAATGAGGACAATACAATGTTAAGACCACATAGCATCAAATCCTTCTTACAAGTACTGTTAATTACCATTCACTTGTAGATAAGCACACTGTACTCTTCTGTTTACAGTGCTAGACATGTTACTGGTGCCTTTAGCTGCAAATCACCAATAGAAATGTACCTAACTGGTAAAATAAACAGTACTCTTATCTGTAAAGCTTGACACATTACAGGCACCATCTATTGTCAAGCACTAATACTCTTCTAATTGTAAACCTAACCAGCAATTACAACCACCATCAAGCACAGTCACTCACAAAAGTCTGATTTCATCTCGGGACAGCTAGAGAGACTATCTTATTACTAACTTATCCACTTCACTTAACCCCTTCAGTACTGGAACACATTTTTACCGTGAGTTTTTTAGTTATGATTAGACAATTTTATTGACATTAGGAAGGAATTGTGGAGGTCAGAAGATTAATGGCCAGAGTCTGTACTGTTTTAATCCCTACAAGAGTTTCTGAAGCTGTATGAAATCAACAAATAATAAGCTGAATAAAATTTATAAAAATGCATCCCGGTACTGGAGGGGTTAACCAAATTACAAGGATCACTAACTTACCCAAAGCCTGGTATCAATTCTTTACATCATTGATTCCAGTCACCAATAGAAATTCATTGGTGAAACGCATAGTAACTCTTCTATTTATAAAGCTAGACTGTTTACAAGCATCAACAATTTACTGAGAGCCACTGGACACCCGACACCATCACCACCACCACCATCACCATCATTACCACCACCACTACCATCACCATTAGCCAGTGTTAATTGAGTTTGGGGTTGGCCTGGGAATGCTGCTAATGCCGTGAATATTAACTGCAAATTAAACCACCAACTTCCCAAAGCATCAAATGGCTAAATGTCACGAGTTACTGCCAAACCCTTACTGTTATGACCTGTGCTTTGAAACTATCTACTCTCGTCACAACTGTTTTCAAAGGCCACGGACATAAGCTGGTCTTCCATTATTAGTGTTTCTCCTGTTAACCCCTTCAGTAGTGGGACACATTTTTACCATGAGTGTTTGGTGTGATTTCTGGAAAATGCAAGAGAATGGATAAGGAAAATAAGGAGAGAAGAAAAGCAAAGAGAAGAAAGAGGATGGAGGAGAAGTAAAAGAGAAAGGAAGAGAAAAAATGGAAAATGGATGAGAATGGATAAGAGGAAATGTAAAAGAAGGAAAATAAGGAGAGAAGAAAAGGGAAAAGAATGAAGGAGAAAGAAAAGAGAAAGAAAGAGAAGAAAGGGAAGATAGGGGAAATAGAAGAAAAGGTATAAGAAAAACAAATATAGGTTAAGAGAAACAACATG
>JAHFWG010000972.1:2500-10524 GCA_020233015.1 Callinectes sapidus | reverse complement strand
ATAGCGCGCTCTCTCTCTCTCTCTCTCTCTCTCTCTCTCTCTCTCTCTCTCTCTCTCTCTCTGTTTTCTTCTTTTTCTTCTTCTTCTTCTTCTTCTTGACTTTACCAGATACCTATCCAATGCACTCTTGCCCCGCCCCACCGTGTCCTGACCCGCTCCTCCTCGCATACCAAGTTACCCACAAGACCCAACTCAGCAAATCCCTCCCCGCCGTTGCCCCGTCTTGCCTCTCCCCCCAGCAGCCCCTTCCTTCCCAGCACACGTAGTAAAAACTGGCTCAGGGAAGGAAGGCTGGTTGTCACACTTCAGGCGATAGGACATTGTAGCGTGTCCAAATGGTGGTACCTCTGGGGGTGAGAGAGACAAGGGTATATATGCAAAATTATTCTCCGGGTTGATTTTTCAGGGTAGATGTGATGGGAGTGATGGGAGGTTTGGTTATCTAGAGGGATGAAGGATTGGAATATGCTTCTTTTAATTAATTACAGTGTCTTATCTCTTCCCATCTTCTGTTCTTTTTTTTTTGTGGGGGGGGGGGGTTCCCTTTCATTTTCTCCTGTCTTATGTTTTGATTTTATTTGTTTATTGTTTAGTTATCCTGTTCTCTCCTCTCTTGTTTCGTTCTTTTGTTTTTTGTTTTGTTCTGTTCAGTTTTGGTCTCTTGTTTCCTGTTCTATCTTCCGATCTCACTTGTCTAGTTATCTCCTGTTCTTTCCTCTCTTAGTCCCTTCTGTTCTATTCTGCTCTCTTGTTTCCTGTCTCATTATATTCTGTTCTCACTTGTCCTGTCTAGTTATCATGTTCTCTCTTGTTTCGCTTTGTTCCATTCTGCTATGTTGTGGTCTTATCTTGTTCTGCTTTCACTTGTATTGTCTAGTTATCTTTTATTATTTTATTCTGTTCGTTCCTCTCTTGTTTCATTCTGTTCTATTTTGTTTTTGTTCTGCTCTGCTCTGACCTATCTTATCCTGTTCTGCCACTACCTGTCTTGTCTTGTCAGTTCCCTCATCTCTCTCTGCCCCATCTTGTTCCATTCTGTTCATGAGACGCCACTCTGGTCTTCTGCCTCTCTCTCTGTCTCTGTTCAGTTTATGGCCCTGTTCTGTTTAATATTGGCCTATCCTATACCCTGCCCCGTGCCGCCTTATCCCATTCAGTTCTTGACCTTTCCAAATCCGACCGTCTCATGTCTTCCCCCTTCCAGTTTTATTACACCGTTCTATAGTGTCCTTTCCCGCCCCACCTCCTGCCCTGCTGTGGTCACCGAGTCAGGATTTCGTACTAAGCTTCTGAAACATTCTTGGCTTTCTTTGTTTCTTTTGTTTGTGTTATTTATGAGGGAAAATCTGATTGTGATTGAGTCTGCATTGGTTATATGTTGTCTTTTGAAGTGTTAGGGAAGTGATGAGGTGGAAAATGAGGAGGTCTGGTTTTATAGTGTGAAGAGGAGGCCTGGAGTAGAGAGAGAGAGAGAGAGAGAGAGAGAGAGAGAGAGAGAGAGAGAGAGAGAGAGAGAGAGAGAGAGAGAGAGAGAGAGAGAGAGCTATAAAGAATTAGTCGGATGATACACACACACACACACACACACACACACACACACACACACACTTTCACACACACTTTACGTAATGGCTACAACGCTCAACATTTGCATGATTTCCAGGGTGGTCGTGCACAATTTTTTTCGTTTTATTCCGGAAGGTTAACTAGGAAACTGTCATTAGAAAATACTCAATTCGACTTTGTAACATTTCCAGGTAATTTTTTTTTCCCTCGTACGTACAATTTGGTCAGGGATGAAGTGGAAAGATTAACAAATACGGAGCGAAAACACGAACTGGGAACGCATTAACCTTGGAATTCCTCTGTGTTTATTCTCATCATTGCTACAATATCAACTCCTTCAGTAGTGGGACGCATTTTCATATTCAATTTGCTTATTATTTGTCGATTTTATACAGCTTCAGAAACACGTGTGGGGGATTGAAATAGTACAGTCCCTGGCCATTACCTAATCTTTTGACCTCCATAGATTCTTCCTAATAATAAAATCGTCTAATTGCACTCAAAACTCGTGGTGAAAATGTGTCCCAGTACTGAAGAGGTTAATTTGGTTTACTAATGCTTGAGAATTCACGACTCTGTAGAATAATAGTAGTGTTATTCATGGCTTATCTACAAGTTTACAAATTAAGGTATTAAGGAATAACACTTCGTTAAGAAAGTAGAAAAAAGAAGAAAAAAAAAAAAATACTAATTTAATCCGCCTTCAGTATTGAAACGCATTTTTACCATGAGTTTAGATATGAATAGATGATTTTATGGGCATTAGGAAGGGTCTAAGGAGGCCTCAATATTAATTAATGGCTTGTCTTCACTATTTTAATCCCCACAAAAGTTTTTGAAGCCATATCAAATCACCAATTAATCAGAATAGATATGTACACGCATCATGATACTGAAGGAGTTAAGAATAAAGACAGACAGAACTAATATAACGAAAGGAATAAAGAGAAAAAAAAGGCACCAAACTTACTGAAGACACTGATTTAGACAAAGAAATACTAAAAACAATGATAAAAACGTGCCCTTATTTCGTTTCATCTGTTCTAAAAAAGGAAATCAAATCATCCGAGGTAATGTTTTGTCTTGTGCGCAGCGGAAATACACGAAGAGGAAACAAACTGATCCAAAGGTAAACAGTGTTGCATTCTGAGACGCTGTGGTATTTCCTTACATTTCGCAACACCCGAGGGAAGCTGCTTGTGGCACGACCTGTATACTGTGAGTCATGGCTGGGCGATGTGCTGTCCACAGGGATGCAAATATACTTAAATGAGGAAAATGGAAAATTGTATGTTAGCTTGTATGTATTAATGTTATTTGGGAGTGATTTGATTTGAACTTTGCACACTTGGTCATTTTTTTTATTGGGTGACTGATTAAAAAAAATATTAAGATCTACATATGTATTATTCTAAGCTAAGAGTATTGATTTAAGTTCCCAGTTTTCTCCTTATTTCTTCCCCTGCAACGTAACAGTGTTTTTTGTTATTATCAGATTATCAACACACACACACACACACACACACACACACACTGGCGTTGTGTTTGTTATCATCATTATTTTTTACCGAAGTTGGCGAATCGAACGGAAGACAAGGACTGATTGAGGGAGAGAGAGAGAGAGAGAGAGAGAGAGAGAGAGAGAGAGAGAGAGAGAGAGAGAGATGAGACGGGGAAAAGTTGTGTATTTCGGCTTTTTATGTAAGTTATTTCCCTTCACTTGCTAATGTATATCATATTGCACGTTGACCCACCACCACCTCCACCACCACCACCACCACCACCACCACCACCACCACCACCACCACCACCACCACCACCACAACCACGACCACAACCATCACCACCACAGCAGCAGTAGGAGCAACAGCAGCAGCAGTAGCAGGAACAACAACAACAATAACAACAACAACGACAGCAACAACAACAACATTAACATCATCATAATTTCCTCGTCTGGGTCCCCGCGTCCTCGAACATTTTCCTCCCTCACCAATCAGAGAGTGGCGGGCGTTGGTTGGTTGGTTGGGTGACGCGGTGCCCTTCACTCAGCGCACCACACCACCACCTTTGCATGGCGTGGCGTGGTGACCTCACGGACCGCTATTACCTGTGTAGTTTACCGGTGTGCGCTGCCCCTCACCTGTGCGTCTTGTGTTCATTTGCTGGAGGGTAATGAGTACGGTATGACTTCTGTAAGCTTAACTAACCCCTTCAGTACTAAGACGCATTTTTTTATTCATTCTGCTTATTATTCGCCGATTTTCTACAGCTTCAGAAACTAATGTGGGGATTAGAATAGTTAGAATAGTACAGACTCTGGCCATTAATCTTCTGACTTCTGTAGAGCTTTCCTAATGTCAATAAAACCATCTAATCGTGCCCAATACTGCAGGTAATAATGCGTCCCAGTACTGAAGGGTGTACAGGAGAAATATACGTTCTTTTTATTTTTCCAGTTAGATATTATCACAACGAATTATCGCGTTTTTTTCCCAGCCAGCAAGCTTAGGTGAATGTACAGGACATAAACAATTTCTATTTAATTGAGCGTGTGGGAAAAATATAAGTTCCTTTTGTTTTTCCAGTTGGGTAAAGTTAGATTAGGTTTTTCATTCAATCAACTCAGTTGAGCGTACAGGAGATGAACAATAAGATCTTCTTTCTATTTAATTGAGTGTACGGGAGAAATATAAGTTTCAATTTTGTCCAGTTACGTATTATCATAACGGATTATCCCCAACGTTTTTTTTTTTTTTTTCATCTAGTAAGATTAGTTGAACGTACAAGGCAGAAACAATAAGCTCTACTTTTTATTTAATTGAGCGTACGTGAGAAATGTAAGTTCTTTCTATTTTTTTCCTAGTTGGGTATCATCACAACGGATTATCCCCAAAGGTTTTCTTTCATTCAGTAAGTCTAGTTGAGCGTACGGGACATAAACAGTAAGCTCTTCCTTCTATTTTTCTTGTCATGTATTGCCACAACTTATTAACATTGCCTAACGCCCTCTCTTGTGGCACTGTGTTCACTTATTCACTGATAATGACAGTGGTACGACTTTGGTAAACATGATTGATCGTACAGGGCAAAAAAGAAAAAAAAAGGAAATATGTTCTTGTCAGGTATCAGCGCAGCTTACCAATATTTCTTAACGCCATTGGTTGTGAGTCTCTTCATTCTATCACTTCTGTAAATATTGGATAGTTTTCACATTGGGTAGTTTTTTTTCTTAATGTAAGAGGGGGAAGCTGGCCAAGGGCAACATGAGACAATAAAGAAGCCCACTAATTTGCCAGCCCCCTTACAGGTCCAAAAGAGTTAGCCTAAAGATAGGGATAAATGTCTTGAAAACTCCCTCCTTAATAAAGTCAAGTCATAGGAAGTTGGAAATATAGAAGCAGGTATGGAGTTTCAAAGTTTACTAGAGAAAGATATGAATGATTGAGAGTACGAGTTAACTCTTGCATTAGAGAGTTGGACAGAATAAGGGTGAGAGAAAGAATAAAGCCTTGGGTGGTGATTTAAGTTGTCTTGTATAGGCGTCTTCATTTATGTGTCGCCACTTCAGATCAACTCATCCCAACGCTCTTCATTATGGCAATATTATCTAAACATAGTATGGGGGCTGGTGGCATAGTTGGGCCTCCGGTGCTGGCGGCCCGGGTTCGAATCCTTAACAAACCTAGTTGCCCAGTGGGAGATGTAGCCCTCTCTCGTTAACCCTTGTGGTGTCATGTGACATAAGCTGTTGCGGCATCCAATGGAATCATTTCCATTTCTAAACATAGTAGAACTTAGTAGAGATATTAAATGACAAAAACAAACACTTCTTTCTGCTTTCCTGGTTATTGGTTGTGTTCTCGTGTTGTTTTTTCCAGTCTTCTATTTACAGTTTTTGAACCTATTGACTTCCACTGCAGTCTGTTGAAGTGATAATTAATTAGTCATCTTACCCGACACGTGTTAGATAAAAGCAAAAACTACAAGATAATTTCATAAACACGGATCATTGATAAAAAAAGCTAAAAACAAACAAATAATTTCCATCAACTTCGTTTCCTTATTTATTCTGCTTAGCATTTTATGATCTTATACAGCTTCAGAAACTTGTGTAAGATTTAGGATAGTGAAGACTATGAACATTAATCTTTAGACCTCCGTAGACTCTTCCCAATGTCAATAAAATCATCTAATCATATCCAAAACTTAAGGTAATAATGTCTCCCAGTACTGAAAGGGGTTAAACTTATTAAGTGGGTCTTTTTTTAATCATATGTTTTGTCCTTGGCCATGTCCCCTCTCAATAAGTAAATAAAACCTCCAAGACTATCCTGTGATAATGAAAAGCGTATATTTAGATAAGGAAAATCATAGTCACAGCAGGAGTGTCGAGTTTCGTAACCTTGGCGTTGTTGGGGAGAGTGCGAGATGTGTGTGTGTGTGTTTACCGCCTCGCTTTGCTTTGCCTTGCCTTGCCTTGCCTCGCCGTGCCTTGCCGTGCCTTGCCGTGCCTTGCCACCGCCTCCTGTGTCAGTCAGTCAGTATATGTACATACGGTCACTTGTGATTTCCTCAAGTTTATTCAGACCTTGGCCTGTCTTCGGTGCGTCATAAAATTTTAAAGATGTGTTTGTCATATTTTGTGTGTATCGTTTGTTTGTTTGCTTGTTTGTGTGGGTTGAGGTGGTGGTCATTGTGTGTGTGTGTGTGTGTGTGTGTGTGTGTGTGTGTGTGTGTGTGTGTGTGTGTTTGTGTCAGAGAGAGAGATATCATTATTTTGTACATGGTTTAGACAAGCTCATAATGTTGCGGTGCCCTTTGACACCAAAATATCATGTTTATTATATTGTATTCATTTATCTTTGTTTATTTTTGACTTGTATATTTTGCATATGTTTGCATACACGCTTTTCTCTGTTAAGTGTGTATATGTGTGATGTTTACTTGTATTTACCTACACACACACACACACACACACACACACACACACACACACACACACACACACACACACACACACACACACACAACAACACCACAACACGAATACCACACAGCCACACAACACACACACACACACACACACACACACACACACACACACACACACACACACACACACACACGGCTGACCTTTTGTATAGAATTAAAATAAGTTGAAATGTGAAAATGAAATGTAGAAAAGAAAGCAAAATAAGTTAGTGAAATTATACCCAAGAAATAACAACAAGAAAAATAAACCTAACTCTATAATAGAAAGAAAATACTAAAATGTCATTACTAAGAGTGAACTAATGACTTTCAGGGGACTGGCAATTAATGGGGTTTTTATTTTCTCTATTTTTGTTAACCTTGGTCAGCTTCCCCCTCTTACGTAAAAAAAAAAATAAAATAAAATAAATAAACAAATAAATAAATTGAGGGAAGAATTTTGAGTTAAGAAGCGATCGATTACTAGTATGAATATGTGATTTGGTCAATTAGTCAGTTAATCAGTTAGTCAATTAGTCAGTCAGTCAGTCAATTAATCAGTCAGTCAGCCAGTCAGTCGGTCAGTCAGTCAATTAGTCACTTATATACTCCCTTATTTATACTTCTCACCTTTCCCACCCAGCGCCTGGTATGGAAGAGCCTGTCAGTCGCTGAGGCTCAACCCGCCAAGTCTCTCCCTTGGTTCCTCTCCATATACATCTCTCGTTGTATCTTATTTACTTGTCCATCTGTCGTTTATTTTGTTAATCTATTATCCTATGCTCACAAAAAGAAAAAAAAAACTAAGTACAAATAAACAAATTCAGGAAAATAATACCCCCAAATAATCCCTTTCTATCGAGTGAAACAGAATAATAGCATGTATGTACGAACACAAGCACTGGTTTATGTTGAGAGACCCCTCGAAGCTCAGACTGATGTCCGTATTCAGAAACGCTTTGCTCTCTCACCATGACTTTTCCAACGCCACAGACATAATTGGTGATGTTCTCAAGAGCGTTCCTTCTGTTGATAATGTAGAAATCTTGTCACTCTGCCTCTAGAACCGTAAAAACACCCCCAAAACGTGTGTCAATTTAAATCAAAACCCTTTGAAATGATGGAGATGAAGCAAAGCAGTGTTTGAGAATACGATCCTGAGACTCTTCTCCCTGACAAGGTGAAGTGGCAGGCTGAGTCTTGGGTATAAGTAAAGTGGGTTCATTAAATAGAACTGGCTTGACGCGTCCCACGGGTGACTTGTGGAGATAATGAGCAACTTGTTCACCACGCACTGTCGCCTCGCCTCGCCGTGTGTCCTTGGTTTCTCGTATTGCAGGACTGTTTGCAAAGGCCACGAGAGTCATTTGTCTGGTTCTCATGGGTGGTTTTCCTCGTGTATTTGTTTATTTTCTTATTGTATGGGAGGGTCACTGGCCAGGATCGAAAGGCCTTCATGGGTGTCCCTTCCCTAAAAAAAAAAG
>JAHFWG010000350.1:105656-117732 GCA_020233015.1 Callinectes sapidus | reverse complement strand
AAAAGGAGGAGAATGATGATGATGATGATGATGATGATGATGATGATGATAATAGTAATATAGATAAAATAGAGGAAGAGGAAATTGCATAGTAAAGAGTAGGTGGTGGTGGTGGTGATGATGGAAGAGATGACGAAGGAGGAGGAGGAGAAAAAAAATATATAACAAAAAGAAAATGAACCAGTTTATTATCCCTAAATATGAGGAGGATAATGAAGGGGGAATTAGAGGTGCAGGAGAATGAGGATGCGTTGGAATAATTATTACGATAAAGCTAACAATTACAAGAATATGAATAATAGAAGAGAGGAGGAAAATAGAAGGAATATCTCTTGAGCCACTTTCTAGTACCAACATTCTTCCCAGTAAACCTGAACAAGGTAAACTGAACACTGAGAACCAGAAGAAGAAGACCTGTTACGTGGGGCGCTGACGTGTGTGTACTGCAAAAAGTGTTGTTGCCCGCGGGACGGAACCTTCTCGGCGGCACCCACACCCGGTAACCCAGCCCAGCCCACCCCACCCCAGCCCACCCCAGCCCAGCCCACCCCACCCCACCCCAAGCCAGCCCAAGCCAACCCAGCCCACCCCAGCCTACTCCAAGCCAGCCTAAGCCAACCCAGCCCAGCTCAGCCCAGCCCAGCCCAGCCCAGCCCAGCCCAGCCCAGCCCACCTCAACCCACCCCAGCCCAACCCAGCCCAGCCCAGCCCACCTCAGCCCCTTTCTTTTAAATAGAATATTGTAACATGACAGTGAGGGCCAACACGTCTGCTGCTGTTTGTAATTCCCTCTGAGTGAAGGAAACTGTCGGTGGGGAGGAGGAGCCTTCATTTGTACTACTCAACATACCTTACTTTATTTAACACATTTCCTACAAGTTGGCTAATTACGTACCATTATGAGGTGTTTCTTCAATCTCTATAGTTATCTGTGAGCATTGTATTAGTTAAAAGAAATCGATAACTTTTTTTTTTTTTTTTTTTTTTTTTAACGGCCCTTTAATATCCTCTTTCTTGTCGATGTATATATGAAGGTTTCGTATTGTCTAGTGCCGTGACGTGTTGCATGTCGCAGTGGGAGAGTTAAATTTGATACTTTCCTTAGAGATCATTGGTCTGTCGCTATTTGTTCACTCTTGCGTGCTTGCTCCCTTTGTGCTCCCTTCCCAAACCTTCACCAAACTTTCCTAGAGAGAGAGAGAGGGAGAGGGAAATAACACCCACCTGCAGGAGCGAGTTTCCACACTTCACGCTTTCCAAACTCAGGTAATGTGAGCGTAATACACCGGTGTTATTATCGTCCTCCTCCAGCGCCGTGACTCAGACTCTCCACTCCCTTGGGAAGATGATCTAAATATAATAAGTCTCTTTGTCTCTTCCTCCTTGTCTTGAGAGAGAGAGAGAGAGAGAGAGAGAGAGAGAGAGAGAGAGAGAGAGAGAGAGAGAGGAGAGGAGAGGAGAGGAGAGGAGAGGAGAGAGGGGAAGAGAGAAGAGGAAGAGAGGGAGGAGAGAGATGGGAGGGGAGGAGAGAGAAGAGGAAGAGAGGAGAGGGGAGGGGAGAGGAAGGGAGGGGAGGGGAGGGGAGAGGAGAGCAGAGGAGAGCAGAGCAAAGTAGAGAGGAGAGGAGAAAAAGAGAACAGAAGAGCAGAGAGAGAGAGAGAGAAAACATACCTTTCCCTCCACCAACCTCCCTGTAATGAAGTGGCGGCGCGGCTCACTGGTACCGTGCGTGTCTTGTGGCTTGGAGGTCCCAGTTCGACCCTCACGCCAGCTTCTTGGAGGGAGAGGCGGCGATTAGTCTTAAGCAGCGGTGTTGTGGCGGCTCCGTAACTCAATTTCCAGCGCGGGAGATCGTGGAGTGGTGACGCGCTGCTGCTCTTCCAATTCTTTTTATTTTCTTTTATTATTATTATTATTATTTCTTTACTTTGAATAGGGCTCAATTTGTTCTCTGGGGCCTTTTCTCCTGCTGCTGCTGCTACTGATGATGATAATGATAACGATACTACTTCTATTCTTCCCGGTATTTTTACGATTACTACTGTCCAACAACATTAGAAAATAAGGGAAGCTGCAAGAAGCCTACATCTTTCATTCCCTCTTATGAAACATTCCACCCATACTTACTTCCAACTACCGTCCGTACTCATCCGTACCTATACTGCTCCTACAACAACCACCACCACCACCACCACTACCTCCATTTTATTACACACACACACACACACACACACACACACACACACACACACACACACACACACACACACACACACACACACACACACACACACAGCAGTGGGATCCCGTCAGGTACTTCGCTGAAAATTAGGTTATAAAAGTGCGGCGGAAGTGTCTCAGCAGGTTAGCAGCGCGGGAGGCGGAGCTGGCTGGCTACCTGGTGGGGATGCGGCGCGGTGGTGTGGTGCTGTGGGACTGAGGGAGGTATGGAGGTATGGATGCTGGAGACAGGCGACGGAAGATGTGTCTAGTACTTACTGTAGCATTGAGATGAGGTGTGTGTGTGTGTGTGTGTGTGTGTGTGTGTGTGTGTGTGTGTGTGTGTGTGAGCCGCTCTTTCCTCCCCGTGGTAGTAGTGGCGGTGGTGTCCCGGCAGGGGGCGGAGTGCCACCATTAAGTGATGCCATTACTCTCCGCCTTGCCGTCTCAAGAGGTTGCTGTTCTTTATTGCTTCTCTCTTTAGTACTCTCGCTGTTTGTTTCTTTGCGTTTATCCTTCAGCACGTCTTGAAAACTTGGCTGGTTAGCTGGAGGACGTTCAACATATACAACTCCTCACGGGGCGGGAAGCTCCTGGCGGCGCGCTGCATCAGACTCTTCGGCATCTCCTTTTCAGAATACTTGGTAGGAATAGACTCTTTTTTTCAATTAGATGCTTTGTTGCTCTGGGGTTCATCCTGCAGAGAAGCCGCGGCGGCAAAGATGCTGGCCGGGCGTCGCGTGCACAGCCCTGGGAGAGCGAGAGACTGGTAGGGTCGTGGTGTCATTGTCCGACAAGTCGCTTATGAATTGCAAATTCGAGCGACAAGAATCTTTGATATTATTCATGACGTCCTGAGCCTCCCTTAGTTGTAACACAAAGGCTCCCACGAGTACTTTCACCCGCGCCTCTCTCCCTTCCCTGCCCGCCGCACCCCGCGTCCCCCGTCACCTCCAGCCGCCTCCAGTCTGCCTCACGGCCATGTCCCTCTCTG
The DNA here is from genome assembly GCA_020233015.1 of Callinectes sapidus. NCBI lineage: Eukaryota > Metazoa > Arthropoda > Malacostraca > Decapoda > Portunidae > Callinectes > Callinectes sapidus. The sequence goes on along the minus strand of JAHFWG010000350.1, from coordinate 114,518 downwards.
CCGGCCAGGTCGCTATGTCTGTCACGCCTCTTGGGGGGGCGGCGGGAGACGGAGGACGAGGTGTCCCTTTGAGGTGTCCGTTGAGAGCCGTGCCTGGCCAGACATTCGTCCTCTCCCCGCCACGCGCCGGCCATCGTGACGCGAGCACTCAATTGTCACACCACCACCTGTCTGTCGCCGCCTCAGGGTCACCTTACACAACGGCCTGGCCTGGGACACCGGGAGTCATCACAGGACGATCACACTTCATTTAGCGACACCCGCGGTGCTGCCCCACGCGTGGCGCGTGGCGCGGGGCGACGGGACTGGAAGTTCAGGGTTACTGGTGAGGGTCGTGGGCACTGGTCGTGGGCACTGAGGGACTGAGCCAGACTGCGAGCAGCGACACAGACACACACATTCACCACTCCACGTCACGGCCACGACTTTCCTCGTACTATCCAAAGCTTCTTGACAACCGCGATGAGGAAAAGCCTGAAATTTTCTCGGAAGCTGGAAAGTCCGTGTTAGATATTCAGTCTCATCTTGACCCCCAGGCGCCTTGGTGGTGGTGGTGGTGGTGGTGGTGACGACACAGGGGAAGCACGGGATGAGTCTTACACCACCACCACCACCACCACCATCACGACCTTGACTGGCCAGGACCCTGAGACTGAGCGGAGGAGCCAGTGACTCGACCAGCCGGCGATTCCCGAGTTTCCCAATCAGAGGCGCAGACGTCTTCCTCGGGGCGTTGATCTGCAGGTGTGGAGGCTGATGGGGCTCATTCCACACCTGGCTGCTGGGTGGCGTCTGCAAGGTGTGTCGTTTCGTGGGTGTCACTCTGTGGGTTACTTGTGTCCCAAGGAGAGCCAAGCAGCAACACACCTTTTGGTCCTTTCAAGGCTGCTTGGTAACTACTGCTAACTATCTACAGGGAAGATAGACAGGATAGTACAGGAGAAGGCTCCTCCCCACCCACCACTCCCTCCAGCTTTCGCTGGCATGGAAAACAGTTTGGAAAATTACCATGCAGTATGGAAAAACTGGCATGGAATTTTCACGGGAAAGGATGAAAGGAAATTCTACTATTCACCTTATGGTGAACTGTACATGTTTATCTGAAAAAAGTACACAATATCGTTAGGAGATACGTGTGTAGATTATTCAGATAAGAAGAGAGCTTTCTGGGAGTTAGCTTTTAGATATTTGCCAATTTTGTTTCTGAATGACGGAATATAATTGGTATTTACAATTTCATAAAGTAGCTTATTCCAGATGTTAACAATTAGGGTGAAGAAAAAGTTGTTGGCCTCTTGAGATCTGAAGCGTTTTGGTACAATCTTACAACCATTATACTTTTGTATTATGGAATGATCAGCGGTGAAATACTTATTAATTAACATCAACGTTGCGTAATCCTCAAAAAATTTGAAAACTTTGCTTTGTTAAGCTGAATAGATTTCCTGCTTCCAGTCGCTCCTCATATGGCTTATTTCTCAGTCTTGGAATCATTTTAGTAACTGCAGTGTATTTTTTCTAGTTTTTCAATGCCTTTTTTGTAGTATGGTGACCAGAACTGCGCACAAAATTTGAGTTTAGGATGCACCAAGTATAACCTTTTTCAGATTTGAATTCAAAGGTTGTTCCAATGAACCCTACCGTTTTCATTGTTTGTGTGCAGTGTTGACTCAGCCTAAGATCCTTTGAGACCACAACACCAGGATCCACTTTTTTTCTGTACTTGTCAGAGGCACATCATTCATTAAGTATTATAGCTTGGACATTGTTATCTCCGATATCAAGTACCTTGCGCTTTTCTATAGTGAAATTCATCTGCCATTTTTCTGCCCAGCATGTTAGTTTGTTGAGGTCACTTTGTAGTTCTTGCCATTGTGATGCTGACGTTATTTTACTCATTATTTGGGTGTCGTCCACGAATTAACTTAAAGTGCAATTGATTCTTCCTTCATCAGTATAATTAATGTATACTATAAAAATTACTGGACCTAAACAGAGCCTTGAGGAACACCGCTATTTACGTTATGCCACTCTGACTCTTTTCCATTGATAACAACACGTTTTTTGTAAGAGAACCAGTCTCCCAGCCATTTCAGGGTATTTCCGGCCATGGTGTCAGCTTTCACTTAACTGATTAGTCTATTATGTGGGACAGTGTTGAAAGCTTTCTGGAAATCAAGGTAAATGACTTCGTTGTCTATTTGTTTGCCGTTTTCTGTTAGTGAACCATTTGTTGATATTAGATTCTTTTAGTTTTTACGTAACTGTAAAATCCTTTCGGGTTTGTTTTACAAGAGTTTGCTATCTGAGCTTCAATATATATATATATATATATATATATATATATATATATATATATATATATATATATATATATATATATATATATATATATATTTGCTGCATCCTAGTTTTTACGTAACTGTAACAATAACACCGCCACCATCACCACCAATAATAACTGGAGCCATGGTGCGGGAGAGAGCGCGGCCCGGGGGGTGGGGGGGACGTGTCGTTTGTCCATCAGTGTCCGGGGAAGGTGAGTCGCCGCCGCTGTCTGTCCGTCAGTCTGGTACCCGTGACCTTGACGCGCGGTGACTGCCGGGAGAGAGAGAGAGAGAGAGGGGGGGGGGTAGTTAGTGAGGAGGTTCTTTAGTCTTCATGACCTGTATGACACAAGTAATAAATGCCACCTATCTCTGAAACCTGTTCGCCGGCTTATCTCAACCTGTTTGCCTGCTTGAATACGTCACTGCCTGCTGATTTGCTCTGCCCTGCCTGCCTTCTTTACCCATGTTAGAACAAAGTTTTTTTCTTATCTACCTGCTTCTTCCGTAAATAATAATTCACCTTATATCTTTCTTTCTTCCTTCCTTCCTTCCTTCCTTCCTTCCTTCCTTCCTTCCTTCCTTCCTTCCTCCCGTCCGTCCGTCCTTCTGTCCATCCCTTCATCCCTCCCTCCCTCCCTCCCTCTCGCTACCTACCTACCTACCTACGCTTCCATCTACCTGCGTCGTTATTATATTTTTTTTGCCTACCTGTTCGTCCGTCACCCCCTTACAAAGGCCTGACTTTCGCTAGATGGGACAGGCGTAAGGGTTCAAATCCCCGGCAAGGGTAGAGGTGAGGCTGCCTTGGCCATGGGGACGCCGCGCCGCGCACCACAGGCAGTTCTGGCTCCAGCGTGGGGCTGCTTCATATTTACTTGAATTGGTTTTCTCGGTACTTGTTACAAATAAGAATTGAACGTCTACACTTGAAAGGGAAAAAGTGACGTGATGCAACGCTCTGGTGGTAACAGGGTGTTCACCACCCCTGGCGCGGCTCGGCGCTGAGGAGTCCTTACCCCTGTACTGGGAATGATTTACTGCGGCTACACCAGGCGCGCCACCTACACCCACTGCTTCTATCGGCCAGTTTGCTTACAGACGTCTTTCAAATCAACACATAGAAGCGACAAATATTGGTAAAATAATAATAATTAATAAGGCGGTAGCAGCTCGGGTGTCTCCCATGTGACACTTTTTTCCAGACTTGGTGTGGCGGCGACAAGACATTTTTTTTAGTGTGAACATTCCTTAAGGAGTGTGTGGCGCCAGGTGAGCGGTAGGACAGTGGAATCTGCATGGAAGCTGCCGTCAGCCGGGAGGTGCCTGGCAAGCCTAGCTGGCCGAGACGCCGCGCGGCCACCCTGGGATTCATTGGGTGGACCGCTGTGCCCCGTGGCGGTGACTGGGCCGCTGGCTGGCCCTGACGCACAGTAACCGTGCGTGGCGTTATGCCACTGAGAGACGCACTGGGGCCGTGACGCAAGTCCTTCATCGGATTCAGGAAGGTGTAATTAGGAGTGAGTGACGCTCATAGGTGACGTGAGGCCAATGGGGTGAGCAGTGACGTCCGACTGACGTCACAACACTCCGGGCCACGCTAATGTCTACATCCTCTGCCGGCGCTGCAGATAGATGAGTGGTCTATTTTCTTCCTTTTCGTCCTATTTTAGTATGTGAGAGCGTAGCTAAAGGATGCTGGTAATTGAATAGGAAGAACTGAAGGAAGATTTGCTTGGAGATATGTAGGAGACGGAGTGGGGAGGGAGAGACGAAGCGGGTCTGGATTCAGAGGCGTGCAGGAATCAAGCGAGGTCAAACGAGACACGTGCATGGACGAGGAGACGTGTGGGGGAGAACTGAAGGCCGTTGGTGGAGATGGATGTGGAAGATCAGCAGGGGGCTGTACTGCGGAGTGGAATGTGATGGAATCGACGTGGGGTGACCAGCGGGGTGACGTAATGTGAGCTGTAATGCGCCGTGGAGGATGTGAAAGGTGGTGTGGTGGAGAAGAGGCGAGAGTGCGGTGTAGAGTGGTGTGATGCATCATGGTGGTGGTGTTGAGAAGCAGATAGCTGGCGGTACAGTGTGTGTATCTGTATAGGTGATAGGAAAGAGCAGGCAGGTAGGCAGGTAGGCAATCAGTCAATCAGTCACCTTGACACTACACTGTCCTGGGTATTGTGTGCTGAACCGCTTTGTTCTCTCAAAGACTTTTTTCCCTTTTTTTTTTTTTTTTTTTTTTTTTTTTTTTTTTTGAGGGGGGCCACAGATATTTCTCTCTCTCTCTCTCTCTCTCTCTCTCTCTCTCTCTCTCTCTCTCTCTCTCTCTCTCTCTCTCTCTCTCATTCTCCCCATTAATGATGCATGTGTCCTCTTTAGACAATCACTCGACTGATGAAAACACTGCAGCGGCGTCACGTGCTTGCTTGGCGTGGCCTCTATCCCACCTCATACAATACAGATCAGCTGGACTAGTAGTAATAGGTTCTTGCCTGATAAAGTTAGATTTAGAGGCGAGATAAGAATAAACTGGTTCTCAAATAGTGGTAGATGACTGGAATGGACTTAGTAATGAGGTTGTTAGTGCTGACTCAGTTAGGAGCTTTAAAGGAAGATTAGATAAATTGAAAAGATAGGTGTGATTGGTGGGTTGGTGTGGGTATAGGTATGTTAATGGGTTTGCTGTTCTTCTTCCACCCTACCTTGTTTTCTTATCTTCGTCAAAGGTGGAATGGGGGAAGTGCACACACCACGTTATTACCGTCGCGCATCACGTTATTACCGTCACATATCGCATTCATTACTTTTGAGTAGACTCTTTTTAAGCCCTAACCTACAAAGATTAAAATAGAATAAGTACAAATTATGTTATGGTCCTTATCATGTCATTAAGAACAACACTTACAATAATGATAGTTTGAAGAAAGTAGGACATATAACAAAACCCATCACACACACACACACACACACACACACACACACACACACACACACTGTTCCTCAATGGAGTGTTACACAGGGCATCCTCCCCTCCACTGTCTATATTTAGCCGGATAGAGTAGGACGTGTCGATATCGTGACGTCACGCCGCGCTTCCTTCACTGGGCCATCGACGGGCTCAGCTTTGTGTTCAGGCTGAGGCTCCTCCTTAAGTCCTGATGTGCTGAGGTTTACTTGTTACTTTGCCTCTACAGTTTTGACATGAGTACTCAGGAACATTGTCTTTCACCATAAAAACTGCCTTTACTTACGTCCTGATGTGCTGAGGTTTACTTGTTACTTTGCCTCCAAAGTTTTGACATGAGTACTCAGGAACATTGTCTTTCACCATAAAAACTGCCTTTACTTACGTCCTGATGTGCTGAGGTTTACTTGTTACTTTGCCTCCAAAGTTTTGACATGAGTACTCAGGAACATTGTCTTTCACCATAAAAACTGCCTTTACTTACGTCCTGATGTGCTGAGGTTTACTTGTTACTTTGCCTCCAAAGTTTTGACATGAGTACTCAGGAACATTGTCTTTCACCATAAAAACTGCCTTTACTTACGTCCTGATGTGCTGAGGTTTACTTGTTACTTTGCCTCCAAAGTTTTGACATGAGTACTCAGGAACATTGTCTTTCACCATAAAAACTGCCCTTCTAACTCCTCACAGTTCACTTGTCATACCAGCACAATTTTGACGATTTTTCTGACACACTACCGTCCAGGAGAAGCGCCATTATATTCAGACTCTTTTACATTTCATTCTCCTCTCATTAGGACTGTCTTCAAAGCCATAAAGGTAATTAGTCGAGTTTTCTTTCTCCTCCACTTTTTTTTATGTAAGAGGGGAAATCTGGGCAAGGACAGCAAAAAGGACTAAAGAAAAAGGGCCCACTTAGATGCCTGTTCCCGAGCAGGTCCAAGAGTTAGATAAAAGAATGGGATAAATGTCTTCAAACCGTCTCCTTAAATGAGTTCAGATTGTATTTAGAGGGAAGGACAGAAACATCACATGAAGAACCCCGCTGGAAATAATTTGCTGAAAGCTTTTGTGTGTTATTCTTTGGCTGGTTAGTTTTATTGATAAGTTTTATGTTTAGCAACATTTGTATACGAGAATTACAGTCATTAGGAAGGACGAAAATGGGAGTTATAGGCTGGTCGGGATGTTTCATACAGAGACTGCCAAGTGTAGCTACTCCTGTTGAGAGAAAGGTACATACGTAAATAGAGATACTAAAAAATCGAAAGGCCGGGCAAGGGAGGGCTTCTTGTTGTCTCCTTTATGTTCTTATGTTCTAGCTCAACAGGAACCCTCGTCTCAGATTAGCAAATATTGTCATCTTATACGTGAATTATGCCTAACCCCTTCATTACTGGGACGCGTTTTTACCATGAGTTTTGGGTGAACATTAGGAAGGGCTTATGGAGGTCAGAAGATCAATCAATGGCCAGTCTTCACAATTCCAATCGATATATACATTAGTTTATGAAGCTGTATAAAATCGGCAAATAGTAAGTTGAATGATTATAGGAAGGTGTCATCGTATTGAAGAGGCTAATATGATGACGGTCTCTACACCTTACACTCGTACACTCCTATACATGACCTGTACTTAACCATACATAATGACTGTTTATAGACCTCACTCACACACTCGGTCACAACCACACAGTCTCATTTCGCTGTTTGTCTTGTCCAGAGGTGAGGAATAGAGGCGACAACTATCTGATATATTACTTAGAACGCCAGGTGTGTGTTTGGTGTCTATCTGGTGCGTCAGTCTTAAGCCCAAGGCAATGTAGGGAAGCAGAGATCATGTTACTGACAGCGCTTATCTCTTTGTCTGTGTGGCCTCTATCTGTATTAGAATCAAGCCTAAGGGGGGTCGGGAAGGGAAAGTTACTTATATATCGGCGAGAGACATGATGAGAGGGAGAGGTGAGGTGGAAAGTTACGCTGCGGGAGTGGTTTGGTAAGAGACGAACAAGTAACTGAATGAAAAATATGAAGAGAAGTGTGGCTGCTAGATTGGTCTGGGAAAACATGTTAAAAGATAGTGAAAAGGGGGAAAAAAATGTTACTTGTGTGGGCTGGAAAACAAAGAAAAAAAAGACAGAGGAGCTAATAAGAGGACCAGATGGAGAGATGGTAATAAGTGTGGTTGCTGAAAGGGAACTGGAATAGATGGTTAGAAATATATCAACATTTTTGGTCATTTGGGTGATCTGGAAAAGAAGGTATAACTAGGAAACAGGTTAGTGATATGAGAAAAGAAGGAACAGCAACTTAAGATAGATTGAGAAGGGTAAAAAAGAAAAAGAAAAAGATGGAATTGCGTGACCAGGGAAAGACGGAGAGGTAATTAGATAACTAGATGGAACACTAGATAGATGAGAGAAAGTTTGGCAGCTGGAAGGCTCTGGAAAAGACGAACAGGAGATAGAAATAGATTGAGGGAAGTTCAAGTTTGTAGTTGTTTAAATGACCTGGAAGAGACGGAAGAGAGAACTACAACACTGGATGAAGAAATTATAGGAGTTTTGAACGCTGCGTTGTCCTGGAAAAGATGATGAGCACGTGAAGGTAAATAGAAAAAAGGTGTGCGAAAGTTTACCTCGAGGATTAGTCTGAAGAACAACTTGATGAGAAAGAAAGATTGGCTGATGGAAATGGTGAATTGTAAGGTGAACTAAACAGAGAGATGAGAAAGAAAGATTGGCTGCTGGAAAAGACGGAAAACTGACAAAACTAAATTAAAAGATGAAAGATTACTTGCTGGAAAATACGAACGACTGGAAGAACCAAATAGAAATATGAAATAGAAAGATTGGCTGCTGGAAAAGACGAACAGCTGACACAACTGAATTGAAAGATGAGAAAGAAAGATTAGCTACTTAAAAAAACAGCTAAAAGAAGAAAATAGATAAAATAAAACTAAATAGAGAAAAGAGATAGAAAGATTAGCTGCTGAGAAAGACGAATAGCTGACAAAACTAAAGAAGAAAAATGAAAGGAAACGTTGAGCGATTGAAGTAACAAGATAGAAAGATGTGTGTGTGAGTGTGTGAGTGTGTCAGGCTGCAGGACCCTCACCTTGCAACACTTCAAGGCCTCCACCGGTCAAAGACGTGTTTTTTTTCCAGTATTTTTTTTTTTTCCTAGAATGTGTTTAAGGAAATTCCATCTTCTGTTGCATTCACACATGTTGTAAGAGGAAGAGGATGCATCAAACATACGAACACACACTACTACATAGCAACACACACATACACACATACATACATACATACACACACACATACACATACATACATACATACATACATACATACATACATACATACATACATACATACATTGGTACACATATAGGAAACGCGGAAACAATAGACCACCTCCATTGTTCTATGGAGTCCGTCTGCTCCAAATAAAGGACAACAACAACAACAACAACAACAACAACAACAAAACTATCCGGCCATACTTCCATACACACACACACACACACACACACACACACACACACACACACACACACACACA
>JAHFWG010000350.1:15473-26757 GCA_020233015.1 Callinectes sapidus | reverse complement strand
CAGCCTGTTCAATAATTCGTTACTAGGAGGCCGTCGAGTCAGCAGGGAGAAGCCTTTTCACCAGGGCCAACCAAATCTCTAGAATCGGCAGGTCGCGCAGCTCCTTGTGAGTGTCCCCCAGTCTGGCGGTGCAGTTCCCATCCCTCCCCTTGCCAGCCTGCCAGCCTGCTCAGGACTAATGAGGAGCCACAGGTTGTACATTGCCGGCAGTGTTTACAGCGCCGCCACGATCCAGCACCGCTTCCCCCAAACACCACTGCAATGAACGTTCGATGCACGGGGCAGCAATAATAGACCAAGAGGCTCATGAGTTTTCGGCACGCTCCGGGTGGCCGGCGTGGCGGGATGGGGGATGGGGGGAGGTGGGGACGTTCATGGGAGCCTCGTTAGGGTCGCGACACAACGTTACCGTAACAAATACATTTGGTGGGTTTTCATAACACAGGCACGGGCAGGTCGTCGACCCTCACCTGGCGGAGACAAAGGGGAGGGTGACCAAGCAGGCGCGGACTGTGTCGAGTCAATAACTTAGCGTCAGCTTGAGAACGCCTCACGCCTCACGCCGCGTGTCAAGGTTGCCACCCCGGCGAAGGTGGCCTGGTTGGGGCGGCGGTGCCCAGGTGTGCCGCACAGGTGGGGCGATTGAGGCTTATTGGCACAGCTGTGGCCTCACGCTTCTCTGTGGCGGCCTGGAGTGCTGGCCAATGCACTCCGTCTCTCAGGTCATTGAACCCTCAACGCCGAGAGTATTTCTCGCATTTTCTCACATTCCTTTCTCTCATAAACCTGTGCCTGTCATGTCTGCTTACTCCTGTGTGCCCCAGAATCCATAAAAATGTTTAGTATACATCAGTCCAGCTAGGTAACTCGCCACAGCCAACACTTTCTCCATACTCTAATTATTTATTTTCTTTGTTTCAGGTAAGTGTGTCGCAACAGATGTTGGTAGCGGTGAGTAGATGTGGTGCCTCCCACCTCCCCCCGACTCCCCGCACCATTCTCTGCCCCATCCTGGCGTGGCTCTCATGCACCGTGTACGCCGGGAGTGTGTGTGTGTGTGGGGGGGTGGGGGGGGTTGTGGATGGACAGATTTTTGTTCTGAAGAATGTGTGTGTCTTCCTGGTGACGAGGCGCCGCTGTGTGCCTTGTCCGAGTATTCTCGCCAGTCGGGAGGGTTGGGGGACGGGAACGAGAAAATATTGATGGCAGAAGTATTGATACCAACACTTGTCCTCCTCTCGTCCTCCTTGTTCTCTTTCCGTCCTCATCTTCCCGCTGCTCACCCCTGTGCCTCTGCCTCTGTGCTTCCCTCGCTCTGTCCCCTCCATGTCCCCCACCCTAACCTTCCCCACCACATCTTCCTGTCCCTCCGTGATAGTTCCTCCACACTTCGCTTCCGCTCACTATTCCTAACTTTAATATTTGTTTTTTTAAATATTACCGTGTTTCTTTCTTTCTTTCTTTTTTTCTTTTTGCCTTGATTTTGGTGGGTTTGGTGTAAGCAGTGGTGGTGATGATGGTGATTCAAATGGCCTGATTTCTTCATCGCTTCCATCACTCTGCATTTTATTGTTGTTGCTGCTATTGTTGGTGGTTGTGATGGTAATAGTAATGTAGATGTCGATTGTTTGGATTTATAGTGACACCATCCCATTCTCATCCCTGTCACCGACCCCATTACCTCTGTCACCGCCTCATCCTCACCCCCATCACCCCGTCACCCCCGTCACCCTCCCCGCCTGCGTCCCTTCAAGTTAGCCCGTAAAGGTATGCCGCGCGTCTCACCTTTCGCCGGGCTCAGGTTTTTATGTACTTTTCATCAAGGTTTTGTGTTCCTCTGCGGTGGGCGTACCAAGACCACGCCTCCCGCTGCTTTACAGGCGTGGAGGGCTGGTAGCGTGTCCACCAGCGCCCGCTCACCCTTCCTGACACCTTCCACCCTCTTAAGCCTTACGGTATTTGGAATGACGTTTTGATGTGTAGGTTGGTGGTGGTGGTGGTGGTAATGTTCGGCGGTGATGTGTGGTGATTGATGGGTTAGGCAGAAATGTTTGGTTTCATATTCTTAAAACACTTCGGGTCGTCATGTGTATCTTGAAAGGCCACGGAGATTAATAAGACTCAAGATGTTTATTTATTTGTCAAGTGAGTGGTGTAAGGTCCCAATAACTTCCACTAGTGTCCCGACAGCCAGATGAAAGCGGAGGTCAGACGCTAAGCTGTTTAGAAGCTAGAATCTTGTTCTTAATCGCTTTAGACCTCCACCAGGACTGTATTCTCACAGGTCTCAGCGGTGTTCAGTCTTATCCTCATGGCTGTTTCACAAGTCAATGTTGCAGAAACTGGTTAAACTATTGCTATCATTATTAAAACACCTTAAAAGTCTGCCAATACCTCTCATTAGATCTTGTGAAACGTAGCAAGATAAAGTGCTGATGCCTTTCAAAATACGAACCAACCTAACCATTCTCCGAAACACTTGTGCACCGCAACGCCGCCGCTACATTCAAAAGCCTCTACTTGAAGTGATACGAGTTTTTAAAGATATTTTTATATTTCCTGTAACATATTGACAAGATTTTTTACATTACCAGTTGGAGAAGCACTTGAGAACCCGGCTAATCATTTCGGTGGCCTTTGAAAATAGCCATGGTGAGAGAGCAAAGCGTTTCAGAACACACTCCCAAGTGCTACGATCTCACGGTGTCACTGGCCGGGCTGCTACACCTTCCCGCTGCTCCCTGTCCCTCTAAGCACTGCCGGGCACGTGTCACTCCTCCTCCCCAGTGGCTTATGGATTACGTATCATAGCGCCGAAAGAAGATGTGACAGAAATAACTTCTAATTACTGCAAAAACCGTATGTTAAGTTTTCATCGTGTCATCTCAGCTACTCTGCTACTTTCAGCAGGTTATGGTTATAATTATTAGGATTAAAGGCAAGTTCGTGATGGTAGTGGTCTAATAAGGATTCTGTATCATTAGTGCATCGTCAGCAGGAGATTTAAATTTGACAGGACTTGCGAACATATTTTGCTAGTTAACACACACACACACACACACACACACACACACAGAGAGAGAGAGAGAGAGAGAGAGAGAGAGAGAGAGAGAGAGAGAGAGAGAGAGAGAGAGAGAGAGAGAGACTGCGTAGATAGAAGTTGCATCATCCTTACTGAAGTGGCTCGTGGTGACAATTATTCAACAAGATACAACTCAGATTTCCTCCTTTCACGGCGTATTTCCTGGTTCACACGTTTATCTTTGAGTCGATACCGATGCGCAGCGATAACAGGACGTGCGACGTGTTTGCAGTCACAGAGCCAGCGGGAATGCAAGGAATGAGAGGAGCACCCCCCCCCCCATCCACCCCCTTGCCGGAAAGTCTCTCCTCGCTGCCCTCTCCGTAGATTTTATTCATTTATTTATTTGTTTATGTATTGTAGGGGGGAAGCTGGTCAAGGGCAACAAAAACAGCAAAATAAATCCCACTAATTCGCTGCTTCCCTTATAGGTCTGGGAAAATAAACTAGAATACCATTAAAGTGTTGATTGATAGATAATGCGACAAGAAATTATATTAAATTGCGAATATTTGGAATCTCTCTCTCTCTCTCTCTCTCTCTCTCTCTCTCTCTCTCTCTCTCTCTCTCTCTCTCTCTCTCTCTCTCTCTCTCTCTCTCTCTCTCGCTCTTCAGTATCATCATACATGGATAGGACAGTGGGTGTGATGACAACCGGCGGTGACCTCACGTGGTTGATGGCGGACCCGTGTGTCGTGTGGCTCCTGGCACTGTCACTGGAGGTCAGCAGCAGCCGTCAACACAGCTCCTAAAGGCGGTTCATGCGGTACACTGAACTGAACACACACACACACCATTGATAATTAAAAACAGCAATGGTGAAAGCCGCTGGAATCAGTTGTCAGTTTGAAATAAGAAATGCTGCTGTGGTATTCGCCCCGCTGCCATTCTATGTTATTAATGATGATAAGTGTTGGAGGGTTAACGCAAGTACAGGAGCGGCCAGCGTTCACAGGGACGCTGCCTAAGTACGATGATGCAGTTTTTAGTACTCGTGAATTACTGGTGTATTCAAATCACAGCACACTGAATTTATAGTTTTAGTTTTTACCTTTTTGTTCTTTTAGATTTGAACTTTTAACTTGTTTTCCTTACTTTCATCTTTGATTTTAACACTACTAATATTTTCATGCGGCGCCATATGATCAAAGTTGTTGCGGTACCATGAATAAAAAGAAGATATCACATAAGTTCAGCAGTGCCCGTGGTTGTGATTACAGTGTACCTCAAAGTGCAGTATACATTGGTAGGGCAAAGTACACCCGCACTTGGCTAATATCGTATCATATAACATTAGCACGGAGTATCAGTACTTAGTGATAACAACATGGCACATATCAGATCACTCCTGTTCTTTTCACGTCGCTACGCCTCTGAAATGAGTCCAAGCCTGGCGTTTTGGTGTGGTCTGCTCCTTCTGATATTTTAAGGCTTAATACGCAGCAGGCGACCACTCCTCGGTCCCTGTCTCTCAACACACAACCGGGGTCTCCGACTGTGCACTGTCTATGGGCGCTGAGCGAGACCCTCCTGAGAATGCCTTTCATACCTAACTCTTCCCTATCTGACACCTCCATTAAGGCAGGCTGGGTTTGGCTTACAATTCAGCATAATGTATTCTTTCTACTATCACCCCTCTCTCCATTAAGACAGGCTGGGTTGGGCCTAAAATGTGAGCGTAACATATTATTAATATTCTTCCCACTAGCTGGTCAGTATAACGTCTTTTTCATATTTTTTTTCCCAGTATTAGCCTTAAGCAATCTCTGGAATCATGAAAACACATTTGAAAACTTACGGAATGGAATCCTCATCTTTTCTCTTATCGATTGTATAATTCCTGTTTTAGCGCCGCTGGAACTATGGAAACATTACATCGAGCAGTCAAGATAAAATACGAAAATCTTTACCCTTAGTGACAATATAGAATATTAAACCACCACTGAAAATCATGGAAACACCACTCAAACTACAAAATCTTCCACCACACGCTGTTTATTAAAGTAGTAGTCAAGATAAGACTGTGAAATGTTTGATAGTACGACGCCCAAGTTTGTGAGTGATCCGATGAGCGTGTCGGCCACCCACAGCACAGGACCTGAGGCCTGGCTAGCCAGCCTGCACCGAGCCGCGGCAAGGTGGAGGAGACCACCCCCCCTCCGCTGGTTCCAGGCAGGGGAGGACGCCCGCGGCTCATCACGCGGGACGGAGCAAAGAGAAGATGAGGGAGAGGCTGACAGTTTCTTTCTCTGATGATTTTCCGTCTTTTGTTTTTATATTCTATTATTGTTATTTGAAGGAATGGTTTTAGATATACTGTATGTGGTTGTTTATGTAGAGTTGATGTGGAGTGTGGAAGAGAGAGAGGGAGGGAGAAAAGAGAAAATGGAATTGCTGTCATTCGCCGCCAATGCAAAATTAGAATAAGTATTTGTATGAAATGAATGCTGCATATTGCCAATACTATGCACAGTAGTTGCTGTTGCTGGTGGTGGAGGGTCGCTGTAGTGCACATGGGTCAGTAAATAGGTAAAGTTTTGTGGGTCATTCATTAGACAGAGAACGTGTTAGAAAGTTGGTGGTGAACAGCGGTCAGCTGCCGGGGGAAGAGGAGGAGGGTTGGTGGTGGTGGTGGAGGGGCGAGGGAGTGATTTACTAGAACAAAAAGGTTAGTGGCGGAAGCGAGGCCGCGCAGGGCTGCTCCCTCCAGAGGCTTCCCGCGTGACAAAGTGTGTAATGGTTACTTGGTGGCCAGATTGTGACGAATGTGTGAAGACGCGGCGAGGTGTGTGGAAACTGCCGCGGGTGACTGCTGCTCCCTGCTGCGGTCAGAGAGAGAGAGAGAGAGAGAGAGAGAGAGAGAGAGAGAGAGAGAGAGAGAGAGAGAGAGAGAGAGAGAGAGAGAGAGAGAGAGAGGGGGGGGAGACTTTATAGGCTTGTATTTCCATATTTGTATTGCTTTTATATTGAATAAGTGAGCTGGACAAGTTTTGGCGGTGGTCCAGCGATGGTGGTGGTGGTGGTGGTGTGGACGGTGTCTGACCACCAGCGACAGGTCGGTGATGTAGTGAGCTGGTGGCGGCGGTAGAAAATCCGTCACCGGTGCGGCGTCCCTTCTCATCTGAACGTCTCCTCAAAGCCACGTGAGGCGTTTGAGTCTCCAGCGTGCCTGGCGTGCCGGCGTGCTGTATGGGGTGGACTGGGGCGGCGTCTCTGCCCTGGGAGAAGTCATCGCACTGCCAAAGACCCACGTCTTGATGGATGAGATAGCTCCTGGAAGAGGAGAGGCCGCGGTGGACTGGGGATCCTCGCTGGCGGCGGTGGCGTTGCGTCATGAGAAAGGAGGGCGGCAGAGCCAGACCAGGGCCTTGGTGACGGCGAGTGTGTGCTGCAGGAAGCACACCTGAGAAGGCAGCAGCAGGTGTGACCACTGCTTCTGGTTGGCCCGGCTTGGCAGGAACCACTGGGGCAGCGCCTCCTGGCCCTGGTGACCCTCCCCTCTACACGGCAGTTTTCCGGCGCTACGGGATTGCTGGGCCGTGCGAGCCCCGCCAGACAAACCCGTTGGCGCCGCAGCCCCTCGTCGCTTCTTCCACAGTTCGGGCTGCTTCAGGACACCTTGGAAGGACTGGCATAGCATCGTGTGCGGCGTGGGTGACGACGATGGCCAAGAGAGTGAGGGCAGGGCGGGAAGCCTGACATGTGGCTCGGGGCTGCCTCGCTCCTCAGTTTTTTCTTTTTTTTTCGGCCACTTGATCCACGGCTGCTGCTGCTGCTGCTACTGCTGCTGCTGCTGCTGCTGCTGCTGCTGCTGCTGCTGCTGCTGCTTACTACTACTACTACTACTACTACTACTACTACTACTACTACTACTACTACTGCTACTACTGCTACTACTACTACTACTGCTACTACTACTACTACTGCTACTACTACTACTACTACTACTGCCGCCGCTGCCATCTCTATCTTTGCTGTCCCTGTTGTTGTTGCTACTGTGTTTATGCCTTCCGTGAACGTGAGGCCCTCACCGCCTTTCACTGGCTTTGTGTGGCGCCCCTGCCTCTCATCAAGGCTGTAATGCGGTGGCTCTGCCCCAGTAGAGTGTTCCCCACAGACGCCTGGAGGGGCCTGTGCTTACCCCCCATTGGTGGTACGGCTGCGTGGGCGGCAGCGGCGGCGGCGGTGGTGGGGGCGGCGGCTGCGTTCTGGGATGGCGCTTTTAATGGTGGAGTGTTGCACCGTCATGTACCCTGGCGACCGTTCCTTCCCGGCTGCCGCTCTTCACTCTTGTTTTTGTTTCCTCGTTGCTCACCGAGTCCCGCTAGCCTGGCTGGGGGCGAGGGCCGGTGCGGAGAGGCCGGTGGGAGGCTGGTGAGAGGAGTGGGGAGGAGGAGGAGGAGAGGAAGAAGCAGCGATGGGCGGAGTAGTAGGTGGAGGATGTGTGAGGGGAAAGATAAGGGGTTTTAGCGTGAGGGTTTAGAGGAATGTTGGCAACACTGACGAGGGAAGGGAGAGAAGGAGGCATGGAGAGAAAGAGGAAGAGGCGAGTTACATAAACCAAGGGAGGTGCTCGTTAAAGTGTCTTAAGTAGAGATTATCGAGGGTGGAGGGCGTCCGCGGCGAGCAGGCAAGTGCCAAGTGGAGGCCGTTGATGGGACGCGGGGCTCGTGATGGGAAGGAGTGACTGAAACGAGGGGAAGCGGAAACACAACCTCAACCTTTGCACGTAGAGACGAGATGCGGCGGTGACATATATTGCAAGTGGACATGTGCATATACTGTCCCTGAAAATGTACGGAATAAGACGATTTAGACACTGTCAAGAAATGTAGTCACGATGAAACACAGCCTCGACCTTTGCGCTTAGAGACGAGATGCGGCGGTGACATGTATGTAGTTGACGTGTGTATCTGTTGTTCCTGAAAGTGTACGGAATAAGATGATTTAGACGCTGATGAGAGATGCGGCGGTAACATGTAGAGCAAATGGATATGGACCAATATAATACGGACTCCTATAAGAAATAATATAATATGGACTCCTATAAGAAATAAAGCTCCTTCACAGAGTAATGTCCTTTAAACACACAGATGAAATGCGGCAGTAACGTAAACGATATTTGGACGTCGATAGTTATTGGTGTCATAAAGAGCGAAAAGAAGAGATTTTAACGCACGCATTGGGATCATATGAAGGCGAGTCTAAATAATCAGGTGAAACAGCCGCGTCCTTTGCACTGAGAGAGGAGACAAGAGACGGCATTAGAAACTTGTTGGAGTGTATTTATTGCTATTCTGACTTGAAAACGAGAGAGAGAGAGAGAGAGAGAGAGAGAGAGAGAGAGAGAGAGAGAGAATATTTTACACACATGTAGAGGCGAAAGAAAAAAAATCCACGTTTACATATATCTGTATCCTGAACGAGAGAAAGAAGAATAACGTACAGAATAGAGTCATGCAGAGGGAATAAAAAATAAAGAACAGTGGGGATTTCGACGTCTATATCTACTGCTATCGTGAAAAAAAAGACGATAGTTAGAAAAATAATAATAATAACGTACAGAATTTAGATACATGAAAGACCTGGATGTTTATTGCTAACTTTAAAAAACGAACACTTATGCCGAGAAGCAACGTAACCTTATATTATGAACACACACACACACAAATAAATAAATAAAAATGAATAAAAACAATATAAATGAAATGAAATAGGTAAAAATGCAGGAACATTTGAACGTGCAAGTCTGTAATATCTTGAACGAAACGAGTGTAAAGATTTAAACGGAAAGAAAAAAGTTAGAAGTAAGAAACAAAAAAATGAATGAGAAAAGTGTTTGTGAGATTGATAGTGCGAGAGAAAAGGAACAAACTGAAGGTGGATGAGAGATTGATAGGCTGAGTGATTGACTTCAGGCCCCGCGGCAACACATCATCCATCCTTCCTCCTCCTCCTCCTCCTCCTCTTTACCCCTTTGTTCTCGCCACAGAACCTTGTTTTTCTTCGTGTATCTCTGATAACTTTCTGTTGAAATGATGTGCAAGAACATTTACATTTGACACACACACACACACACACACACACACACACACACACACACACACACACACACACACACACAATAAGACCAATTTGTGGACAATGTTTAACTATTATTTGAGAAAAATAGAGGAAAAACATATATATAGATCGGAACTACCAAAACTTCTGTCCATATAAGAGAAAAAAAATCCTACGAATATGAGGAGGAAAGGAAAATTCCCATTGCTGTTGAGAACAGGAACAAAGGAAACACACACACACACACACACACACACACACACACACACACACACACACACACACACACACACACACACACACACACACACACACACACACACACACACCAAAAAATAAAACTAGTTACTCCACACCCCCTTCCCACCCCTTCTCTCCCCATACACACACACACACACACATCACTCCCCTATCCCAGTACCATAGCGGGCCGTAGCGGTACCTGGGACAGTGACGCGGTGGGCTGCTCGCTGGCCGGTACTTAGCCCGACACAAAGCCATAAGGGAAGATGAATTGTAATGGGCAACATGTGGGTAATTTTGTACCGCTGGGTGTGTTTATAAGAGAGGGAAGGAAGGGACTTGTTTAGCCTCCAACACCCGTCACTTCTCTCTCTCTCTCAGGGGAACGAGGTGAGCAGGTTCCCAGAGAGTCGCGTGTAAGAGAACTGGGGCATGCTAATTCTTGTGAGTTTAGCTAAGGTTAGTTTAGAGTCGGTTAGGTTTAAAGAAGTGGAGGTGAAATTTTAATTGTAGAAACGAATTAATAGAGGAAGCTTTCAGATAAGAGAAAAGAACTGGGGCATGCTATTATTCTTGTCAGTTTAGCTAAGGTTAGTTTAGAGTCGGTTAGGTTTAAAGAAGTGGAGGTGAAATTTTAATTGTAGAAACGAATTAATAGAGGAAGCTCCCAGATAAGAGAAAAGAACTGGGGCATGCTATTATTCTTGTCAGTTTAGCTAAGGTTAGTTTAGAGTCGGTTAGGTTTAGAGAAGTGGAGGTGAAATTTTAACTGTAGAAACGAATTAATAGAGGAAGCTTCCAGATAAGAGAAAAGAACTGGGGCATGCTATTATTCTTGTCAGTTTAGCTAAGGTTAGTTTAGAGTCGGTTAGGTTTAGAGAAGTGGAGGTGAAATTTTAACTGTAGAAATAAATTAATAGAGGAAGCTCCCAGATAAGAGAAGAGAACTGGGGCATGCTAATTCTTGTGAGTTTAGCTAAGGTTAGTGTAGAGTCGGTTAGGTTCGGTTTAGAGTAGTAGAGGTGAAATTTTAACTGTAGGAATGAATTAATAGAGGAAGCTCCCAGATAAGAGAAGAGAACTGGGGCATGCTAATTCTTGTGAGTTTAGCTAAGGTTAGTTTAGAGTCGGTTAGGTTTAAAGTAGTGGAGATGAAATTTTAACTGTAGAAACGAATTAATAGAGGAAGCTCACAGATAAGAGAAGAGAACTGGGGCATGGTAATTTTTGTTAGTCTAGCTTAGGTAAGCTTAAAGTTTGTAGTAAGTTAGTTTAAGTTCAGAGTAAGAGAGGGGAAATTTTAGCCCTTGAAACGAATGAAGAGAAGGAGTTACCAGTGAGCTACTTGAACAGAAGCGAAGTAGGGCACACCAATAAAAGTTAGATAAATTAGGATAGAATATTGTAAGTTAGATTGGGTTACGTTAAGAATAGTTTAATTACCATCCAGTTCCAATACGATTACTCCCAAAGAAAGAAAACAATAGAAAAACAATAGAAAACCTGCGAGCCACACGTAATACAAGGAAGTGAACGAGACTCACTAGAGCACACCAATGATTGTTAGATAAATAAAGATAGAATATTGTAAGTTAGATAAGGTTACGTTAAGAATAGTTAAATCACCATCCAGTTCCATCACAAATACTCTCAAGAAAAGAAAACAGTAGAAAGCCTGCGAGCCACACGTAACACAAGGAAGTGAACCACACCACACCACCACTAAACGTTTGATAAATTAGGAACAGAATTTTGTAACTTAGATAAGGTTAGGTTAGGAATAGTTTGATTACCATCCACACAATTGCTTCCAATGAACGAACACACAACTTGGTCTCTGATGGTTGTGCAGGGGAGCGAAGCAAAGGGTTGTATTCCTAAACACATCGGTGCTCC
>JAHFWG010000324.1:125700-140138 GCA_020233015.1 Callinectes sapidus | reverse complement strand
GTCGTTAGGTGAGAGAATGAGAGGGAGATGATTGTTTGGTGTTATTGCTACTATTGATTGTTGTTGTTATTGGGTGAGAGAGAGAGAGATGAGTGTCTGTTATTTATTATTGCTTTTATTTATGTTTGTTGTCGTTAGGTGAGAGAGTGAGAGTGAGAGAACGAGAGGGAGATGATTGTTGGGTATTATTGCTGCTATTGATTATTGTTGTTATTGGGTGAGAGAGAGAGAGAGATGAGTGTTTGTTATTCCTCCTATCAATTATTGTTATTATGTGTTTTGTGAGAGGGAGTGAGAGTTGGAGATAGTGATTGTAAGGGAATGAGATTGTGAAGAGTGTTTGTTAGTATTATTGTCATTATCAGGTGAGTGAGAGAAGGAATGAGATAAGAGCATGAGACGAAGATGAACGATTGTTACTATTATAAGCATACCAATAATAACCCTCTTCCACTTCCTCCACTTACCTCCTCCCTCCTTCAGGTGGCTGGCAATATTGAGGCCGTTTTTACCAAGTTCATCAGTGAGGGGAAATTTACGTTGCGTTTCAAGGAGCCGGAGGAAGACCTGTGTGTGAAGGCCGACCCTGTGCTGGCCAAGAGCTTCCTGCAGACCTGTGAGTGAGAGGGAGAGGGAGAGTGGGGGTTGAGAAGTGGGTATTGGGTGTGGGGTGATTTAAATGGTGTCTTTGTGGTAGAATAATGGGTGGGGGGGTGAGAGGGAGAGAGAGAGAGAGAGAGAGAGAGAGAAAATGAAAGCAAAAATAGGTTAGCAAATGAATAGTAAATTGTAGAAATAAGAAATGGAGACATAACAAAGAGAAATTATTAGAAAAATATGAATAAAAGAGAGAAAGAGGAAAGAAATAGAAACATATTAACTAACAAACCTCATTAGAGAGAGAGAGACAAAACTAAAAACCAAAAATACAAATTAACACACACACACTAAAGAAAAAACAAATCAAAACCAAGAACATAATATAAAAAGTCTTCAAACACCCTCTAATTCCCTCTTCCCCTTCCTCTCCTTCTTCTCGTCCCCACAGTGAAGGCCGGACTGACCAATCGCAACGTGGACAAGCTGCCTCTGTCCAGCCTGGGCCCGGCCAAGGCTAGTCAGCTGGAGAAGCCAAAGACTCGCCTCGTCATCACCAAACGCTCCGACTACCCACTCACCGCCGGCTTCCCTTACTCTCTGGAGGAACTCAAGGTGGGGGAAATAAAAACATTGATGAAAAATTGTGTATATCTAAATTTTCTCCTATTTCAGATCAACAAAGTGAAAGTAAAAAAACTGAAAAACAAATAGAAAATAAGGTTATACCAAAATTCCTCTCTTTCAGATCAACAAAGCAAAACTAGTAAATAAAGAATAGAGAAATAAAAGGAAATAATGGAAAAAATAATGAAGCTTACCATAATTCTCCTTCAGATGAACAAACCCAATAGAAAACAAACAAAACTCCCCAAAAATTAACCTAAAACCAAAATTCCTCCCTGTCAGATCAACAAAGTGAACTTCCAACGAATTGACAACCGCATTTTGAAGCTTCCCCGCCTGCACACCCTGGACATGAGCGGCAACGAGCTCCCCGCCGTGCCCCGCGACCTGGGCAAGATGGCGGCCCTCACACACCTCGACCTGCGGGAGAACCAACTGACCTTCATTCCTCCTGAGGTGTTTGCGGGAACCCTCAGGAAGACTCTCATCTCCCTCGACTTGGCGCAGAACCTGGTGTGTGTGCGTGTGTGTGTGTGTGTGTGTGTGTGTGGATGTTTGATAAAGAATGTGGTGTTTTGTGTGTGTGTGTGTTTGTGTTTGTTTGATAAAGAATGTGGTGCATGTTTGTGTGTTTGTTTGATAAAGAATGTGGTGCGTGTGTGTGTGTTTGTTTGATAAAGAATGTGGTGCATGTTTGTGTGTTTGTTTGATAAAGAATGTGGTGTGTGTTTGTGTGTTTGTTTGATAAAGAATGTGGTATTTTGTGTGTGTGTGTGTTTGTTTGATAAAAAATGTGGTATTTTGTGTGTTTGTTTGATAAAGAATGTGGTGCATGTTTGTGTGTTTGTTTGATAAAGAATGTGGTGCGTGTGTGTGTGTTTGTTTGATAAAGAATGTGGTGCGTGTTTGTGTGTTTGTTTGATAAAGAATGTGGTGTGTGTTTGTGTGTTTGTTTGATAAAGAATGTGGTGTGTGTGTGTGTGGATTTGGTACCCCAGTGATACCCCCAACCCATCACAGCTCTTTGTCTCCCCCACAGCTCCCCAACCCATCACAGCTCTTTGTCTCCCCCACAGCTCCCCAACCCATCACAGCTCTTTGTCTCCCCACAGCTCCCCATCACAGCTCTTTGTCTCCCCCACAGCTCCCCAACCCATCACAGCTCTTTGTCTCCCCCACAGCTCCCCAACCCATCACAGCTCTTTGTCTCCCCCACAGCTCCAGTACGTGCCCCACACCATCAGCAGTCTGGAGAACCTTTCTATGCTGCGACTCGACTCCAACCTGCTCATTAAACTCCCTCTCTCCCTGGGCAAGCTCACCAACCTCAGGTATAGTATGAATGAGTCTGTGTGTGTGGGAGAGAGAGAGAGAGAGAGAGTAGTGGGAGAGAGAGAGAGAGAGAGAGAGAGGGGGTGGTGGGAGAGGGAGATTATGATGTCTTTTATTTCTCAGTCTTGTGTAATGAGTGAATGTGTGTGTGTGTGTGTGTGTGTGTGTAGAGAGAGAGAGACTAACAGACATGAATATAGAGAAATACATGATTCTAAAAGCAAGATTAAAAGAAAAATAAATTAAAATGAAATGAGAGGGAAAGAGAAAGATACTGTTTCTAATTTTCTTTCTTTCTTTTCTTCCTTCCATCTTTTCCTTGCTTCATTCTTTCCTTCTCCCTCCCATTTTTTTTACTTTTACACCTTATTACCCTTCCTCCTCTCATTTCGTCCTTCTTTTCTTCCTTCCCTCCCTTCCTCACTCCTACTTTTTACTTTCATACTTCATACTCCTTCCTCCACTATACTTCCTCTTCTCCCCTCACTCCCTCCCATTCATCCCTTTCCTCCCCTTCCTCCCTTCCTGTTCTCCCCTCACTCCCTCCCATTCCTCCCTTTCCTCCCATCCTCCCTTCTTCCTTCCTCCCATCTCCCCCCTCCTCCCCCAGGTGTCTCTCAGTAAGCAGCAACAAGCTAGTGGAGTTACCAGCCTCGGTGCGTCGACTGCGGCTGAGTATGCTGGAGGTGTGCGAGAACCCTTTCAGTACTCCCCTGGGCATTGTGAAGGACAGACTCACCACCAGGGAGGCGCCGTGTCTCAGGGAGGTGGCGGCCCGGTCCTGTGTGAAGAGGGGGTGAGTCTGGGGGCTCTCTCTCTGCAGGGGTGAAGGGAAAGGTTGTGTTATAAGGTGTAGTTTAGTTGATCGTGTTATTCTTGTGGGTGTGTTTATTCTTTGTGTTTGGTTTTGTTGTTTTGTTGGTTATTTTATGTGTTATCATGGTGTTTGTGGGGAAGTGTGGGTTTAGAGGGGTGTTTTTTGGGGAAAGGGTGGAGAGGGGAGTGAGGGGAAGGGATGGGGTGTTTGGCTGCGGAAAGGGTAAAGGGAATGGGGAAGTAAACACAGGAGTAAGTTTTATGTATTTATTGTTTTGTTCATTGTGTTCATATATTGACTTCTCCATATTGCCTAATCAAACTTATTAATAATGATCATAAATACATTAGTAAATACATAGTGTACCTAACTTAACATAACCTAATTACCTATACCAAACCTTTTTTCCTACTACTTTCTTCAACCTTCTTCCTTTTTTCCTTTTTTCTTTTTCTGATGTGTTTTTTGTTCATTTTCTTTTTTTTTTTCTTCCTTTGTTTTTCTTTTTTTTCGCCCTTCCTTCCTTCCTTCGTTCCACATCTCCCCACTTTCCTCATTCCTTCCTTTCTTTATATTTCTTTTCTTTCATCCATCCATCCATCCATCCAACCAACCAAACATCCATCCACTTCCATCCACAGGCTCAAACCCACAGCATCCGAGGTCCCTGCAACCCTGGTGGAATATTTAGAAAACTACCTCCACTGCATATGTGGACGCCCGTGTTTCGAGTCCCACATCCTGGCGTGCATTCCGCTTAACCTTGAACGCCTATCCACCTCTATTGTAGTGAAGCAAGTGATCCGTTCCACCGTCCCCGCCATGGCCACACTCTGCTCTCACCGCTGCTGGGAGATGTCAAGAAAGAGGTGATTAGGTGGTGTGGGTAGTAGTGGTAGTTATAGTAGTGGTTGTAGGTGGAGGAGGGGTTGAAAGAGAGAGATAGTGATAGAGGTGGAGTTTTAGTATTAGGTGGAGAAGGTGGAGGTATGGTGGTTTAGGAGGAGGAGGAGGAGGAGAAAGATGGTGATAGAGGTGGAGGAGGAGGTGGAGGAGGTGAAGGGTAAAAATAGGAGATGAGAGATGGTGATAAAGGTGGAGGAGAAGGTGGAGTAAGTAGTAGTAGGTGGAGGAGGAGGATAATTATTCATACTCCTCTTTTTAAATTGGTATACTAATTGTTAATGTATTTATTACTATTATTATTTTTATTATTATTACATGTATTATTATTATCTATTATTATTATTATTATTATTATTATTATTATTATTATCATTATTATTATTATTATTATCATTATTATTATTATTATCATTTTCGTTATTGCATTTTTTAAGGACCAAATCTATTCAGGGCATTTATTACTCTAGTTGTTAATCTGACTTTCATTTTAACATTATTATTATTATTATTAAAGTGTGTTCTCGTAGTAGTGCTATATATATATGATGTTTTTGTGATATATTTTGGTATCCAGTGTGTGTGTGTGTGTGTGTGTGTGTTTGCGTATGTACATGTGTAATCTGTATTATATTTTTGCTATGAATACAAATAGGTGAATAATATGTTGTTTGATATGCTCTCTCTCTCTCTCTCTCTCTCTCTCTCTCTCTCTCTCTCTCTCTCTCTCTCTCTCTCTCTCTCTCTCTCTCTCTCTCTCTCTCAAGCAAAAACCTCATGAATCTGATTGAAAACACACACACACGCACAACAATATTAACACACAATTTCCAAGATATGAACAACAAACAATGGCCAAGCTGTACATTTATTCATTTTGTTATTAATATACAAGTGAAGCAGTTTTTTCATAATACAAAGAGTGGAGGCAAAATATTGGAGATTGTCAGGAGGGGAAAACTACTCATATTTAACAGGTAATGGAAATAGAGATAAAGTAGATAGATAGATGATAGAAGGATAAGTTTACTAGTAGAAGAGGGGAGAGGAGGAAGAGATGATGTAGAGATGGGAATAGAAGAAAGGAGAAAATAAAGAAAAAAATATGGGAATAAAGTAGGAGAGGAGTAATGGGGGGGAGATGAAAACATAATAAAAGTATAAAAGTAAAGAAAGATAGAAATAGAAGAGAAAATAAAGATAATACAAAGATGGAAATAGAAAAGAGACTGCAGAAATAAAGAGGGAAAGAAAGTAGAAGAAAAAAATATACAAACCAAGACGAAAGACAAGAAAAAAAAGGGATAAACATAAAAAAACAGGAAGGTATAACAGCCCCTAGCCTAGCCCCTCCCTACCCTTCACAACCCCCTCACACCCCAACCTAACGAACCCCCAATCACCCTTCTAATACGTATATTCATAATCGTCATATACATAGTTATCTGGGTCAAAGTTGAATACGTCCTTAAGTTCCTCGTGAGTGAATCCGCCACTGTCATAGAACTCCTCCAATCTGTCCCTGGCGTTACCAAACACGCCAGGGACAGATTGGAGGAGTTCTATGACAGTGGCGGATTCACTCACGAGGAACTTAAGGACGTATTCAACTTTGACCCAGATAACTATGTATATGACGATTATGAATATACGTATTAGAAGGGTGATTGGGGGTTCGTTAGGTTGGGGTGTGAGGGGGTTGTGAAGGGTAGGGAGGGGCTAGGCTAGGGGCTGTTATACCTTCCTGTTTTTTTATGTTTATCCCTTTTTTTTCTTGTCTTTCGTCTTGGTTTGTATATTTTTTTCTTCTACTTTCTTTCCCTCTTTATTTCTGCAGTCTCTTTTCTATTTCCATCTTTGTATTATCTTTATTTTCTCTTCTATTTCTATCTTTCTTTACTTTTATACTTTTATTATGTTTTCATCTCCCCCCCATTACTCCTCTCCTACTTTATTCCCATATTTTTTTCTTTATTTTCTCCTTTCTTCTATTCCCATCTCTACATCATCTCTTCCTCCTCTCCCCTCTTCTACTAGTAAACTTATCCTTCTATCATCTATCTATCTACTTTATCTCTATTTCCATTACCTGTTAAATATGAGTAGTTTTCCCCTCCTGACAATCTCCAATATTTTGCCTCCACTCTTTGTATTATGAAAAAACTGCTTCACTTGTATATTAATAACAAAATGAATAAATGTACAGCTTGGCCATTGTTTGTTGTTCATATCTTGGAAATTGTGTGTTAATATTGTTGTGCGTGTGTGTGTGTTTTCAATCAGATTCATGAGGTTTTTGCTTGAGAGAGAGAGAGAGAGAGAGAGAGAGAGAGAGAGAGAGAGAGAGAGAGAGAGAGAGAGAGAGAGAGAGAGAGAGAGAGAGAGAGCATATCAAACAACATATTATTCACCTATTTGTATTCATAGCAAAAATATAATACAGATTACACATGTACATACGCAAACACACACACACACACACACACACACTGGATACCAAAATATATCACAAAAACATCATATATATATAGCACTACTACGAGAACACACTTTAATAATAATAATAATAATGTTAAAATGAAAGTCAGATTAACAACTAGAGTAATAAATGCCCTGAATAGATTTGGTCCTTAAAAAATGCAATAACGAAAATGATAATAATAATAATAATGATAATAATAATAATAATAATGATAATAATAATAATAATAATAATAATAATAATAATAATAGATAATAATAATACATGTAATAATAATAAAAATAATAATAGTAATAAATACATTAACAATTAGTATACCAATTTAAAAAGAGGAGTATGAATAATTATCCTCCTCCTCCACCTACTACTACTTACTCCACCTTCTCCTCCACCTTTATCACCATCTCTCATCTCCTATTTTTACCCTTCACCTCCTCCACCTCCTCCTCCACCTCTATCACCATCTTTCTCCTCCTCCTCCTAAACCACCATACCTCCACCTTCTCCACCTAATACTAAAACTCCACCTCTATCACTATCTCTCTCTTTCAACCCCTCCTCCACCTACAACCACTACTATAACTACCACTACTACCCACACCACCTAATCACCTCTTTCTTGACATCTCCCAGCAGCGGTGAGAGCAGAGTGTGGCCATGGCGGGGACGGTGGAACGGATCACTTGCTTCACTACAATAGAGGTGGATAGGCGTTCAAGGTTAAGCGGAATGCACGCCAGGATGTGGGACTCGAAACACGGGCGTCCACATATGCAGTGGAGGTAGTTTTCTAAATATTCCACCAGGGTTGCAGGGACCTCGGATGCTGTGGGTTTGAGCCTGTGGATGGAAGTGGATGGATGTTTGGTTGGTTGGATGGATGGATGGATGGATGAAAGAAAAGAAATATAAAGAAAGGAAGGAATGAGGAAAGTGGGGAGATGTGGAACGAAGGAAGGAAGGAAGGGCGAAAAAAAAGAAAAACAAAGGAAGAAAAAAAAAAAGAAAATGAACAAAAAACACAACAGAAATAGAAAAGAAAAAAAGGAAGAAGGTTGAAGAAAGTAGAAGGAAAAAAGGTTTGGTTAAGGTAATTAGGTTATGTTAAGTTAGCTACACTATGTATTTACTAATGTATTTATGATCATTATTTATAAGTTTGGTTAGGCAATATGGAGAAGTCAATATATGAACACAATGAACAAAATAAATAAATAAATAAAACTTACTCCTGTGTTTACTTCCCCATTCCCTTTACCCTTTCCCCAGCCAAACACCAAATCCCTTCCCCTCACTCCCCTCTCCACCCTTTCCCCAAAAAACACCCTTTAAACCCACACTTCCCCACAAACACCACGATAACACATAAAATAACCAACAAGACAACAAACACAAACACAAAGAAAACACCCACAAGAATAACACAATCAACTAAACTACACCTTATAACACAACCTTTCCCTTCACCCCTGCATAGAGAGAGCCCCCGAAACTCACCCCCTTTTGACACAGGACCGAGCCGCCACCTCCCTGAGACACGGCGCCTCCCTGGTGGTGAGTCTGTCCTTCACAATGCCCAGGGGAGTACTGAAAGGGTTCTCGCACACCTCCAGCATACTCAGCCGCAGTCGACGCACCGAGGCCGGCAACTCCACTAGCTTGTTGCTGCTTACTGAGAGACACCTGGGGGAGGAGGGGGAGATGGAGGAGGAAGGGATGAAGGGAAGAAGGGGAGGAAGGGGAGGAAAGGGAGGAATGGGAGGGAGTGAGGGGAGAACAGGAAGGGAGGAAGGGGAGGAAAGGGATGAATGGGAGGAAGTGAGGGGAGAACAGGAAGTATAGAGGAAGAAGGAGTATGAGGTATGAAAGTAAAAAGTAGGAGTGAGGAAGGGAGGGAAGTAAGAAAAGAAGGAAGAAATAGAGGAGGAAGGGTAATAAGGTATAAAAGTGAAAAAATGGGAGGGAAAAAGGAAGGAATGAAGGAAGGAAAAGACAGAAGGAAGAAAAGTAAGAAAGAAAATTAGAAACAGTATCTTTCTCTTTCCCTCTCATTTCATTTTTATCTATTTTTCCTTTAATCTTGCTTTTAGAACCATGTATTTCTTTATATTCATGCCTGTTAATCTCTCTCTCTCTACATACACACAAACAAACACAAACATTCACCCATTACACAAGATAGAGAAATAAAAGACATCACAATCTCCCTCTCCCACCACCCCCCCCCCCTCTCTCTCTCTCTCTCCCACACACACAGACCCGTTAATACTATACCTGAGATTGGTGAGCTTGCCAAGGGAGAGAGGGAGTTTAATGAGCAAGTTGGAGTCAAGTCGCAGCATAGAAAGGTTCTCCAGACTGCTGATGGTGTGGGGCACGTACTGGAGCTGTGGGGGAGACAAAGAGCTGTGATGGGTTGGGGAGCTGTGGGGGAGGCAAAGAGCTGTGATGGGTTGGGGAGCTGTGGGGGAGACAAAGAGCTGTGATGGGTTGGGGAGCTGTGGGGGAGACAAAGAGCTGTGATGGGTTGGGGAGCTGTGGGGGAGACAAAGAGCTGTGATGGGATGGGGAGCTGTGGGGGAGACAAAGAGCTGTGATGGGTTGGGGGTATCACTGGGGTACCAAATCCACACACACACACACCACATTCTTTATCAAACAAACACACAAACACACACCTCATTCTTTATCAAACAAACACACACACACACAAAATACCACATTCTTTATCAAACAAACACCCACACACACAAAACACCACATTCTTTATCAAACATCCACACACCCACA
This sequence comes from Callinectes sapidus, assembly GCA_020233015.1. Classification (NCBI taxonomy): domain Eukaryota; kingdom Metazoa; phylum Arthropoda; class Malacostraca; order Decapoda; family Portunidae; genus Callinectes; species Callinectes sapidus. Next base: position 130,590 of record JAHFWG010000324.1, on the reverse strand, counting down.
CACAAACACACACACACACACACACCAGGTTCTGCGCCAGGTCGAGGGAGATGAGAGTCTTCCTGAGGGTTCCTGCAAACACCTCAGGAGGAATGAAGGTCAGTTGGTTCTCCCGCAGGTCGAGGTGTGTGAGGGCCGCCATCTTGCCCAGGTCGCGGGGCACGGCGGGGAGCTCGTTGCCGCTCATGTCCAGGGTGTGCAGGCGGGGAAGCTTCAAAATGCGGTTGTCAATTCGTTGGAAGTTCACTTTGTTGATCTGACAGGGAGGAATTTTGGTTTTAGGTTAATTTTTGGGGAGTTTTGTTTGTTTTCTATTGGGTTTGTTCATCTGAAGGAGAATTATGGTAAGCTTCATTATTTTTTCCATTATTTCCTTTTATTTCTCTATTCTTTATTTACTAGTTTTGCTTTGTTGATCTGAAAGAGAGGAATTTTGGTATAACCTTATTTTCTATTTGTTTTTCAGTTTTTTTACTTTCACTTTGTTGATCTGAAATAGGAGAAAATTTAGATATACACAATTTTTCATCAATGTTTTTATTTCCCCCACCTTGAGTTCCTCCAGAGAGTAAGGGAAGCCGGCGGTGAGTGGGTAGTCGGAGCGTTTGGTGATGACGAGGCGAGTCTTTGGCTTCTCCAGCTGACTAGCCTTGGCCGGGCCCAGGCTGGACAGAGGCAGCTTGTCCACGTTGCGATTGGTCAGTCCGGCCTTCACTGTGGGGACGAGAAGAAGGAGAGGAAGGGGAAGAGGGAATTAGAGGGTGTTTGAAGACTTTTTATATTATGTTCTTGGTTTTGATTTGTTTTTTCTTTAGTGTGTGTGTGTTAATTTGTATTTTTGGTTTTTAGTTTTGTCTCTCTCTCTCTAATGAGGTTTGTTAGTTAATATGTTTCTATTTCTTTCCTCTTTCTCTCTTTTATTCATATTTTTCTAATAATTTCTCTTTGTTATGTCTCCATTTCTTATTTCTACAATTTACTATTCATTTGCTAACCTATTTTTGCTTTCATTTTCTCTCTCTCTCTCTCTCTCTCTCTCTCCCTCTCACCCCCCCACCCATTATTCTACCACAAAGACACCATTTAAATCACCCCACACCCAATACCCACTTCTCAACCCCCACTCTCCCTCTCCCTCTCACTCACAGGTCTGCAGGAAGCTCTTGGCCAGCACAGGGTCGGCCTTCACACACAGGTCTTCCTCCGGCTCCTTGAAACGCAACGTAAATTTCCCCTCACTGATGAACTTGGTAAAAACGGCCTCAATATTGCCAGCCACCTGAAGGAGGGAGGAGGTAAGTGGAGGAAGTGGAAGAGGGTTATTATTGGTATGCTTATAATAGTAACAATCGTTCATCTTCGTCTCATGCTCTTATCTCATTCCTTCTCTCACTCACCTGATAATGACAATAATACTAACAAACACTCTTCACAATCTCATTCCCTTACAATCACTATCTCCAACTCTCACTCCCTCTCACAAAACACATAATAACAATAATTGATAGGAGGAATAACAAACACTCATCTCTCTCTCTCTCTCACCCAATAACAACAATAATCAATAGCAGCAATAATACCCAACAATCATCTCCCTCTCGTTCTCTCACTCTCACTCTCTCACCTAACGACAACAAACATAAATAAAAGCAATAATAAATAACAGACACTCATCTCTCTCTCTCTCACCCAATAACAACAACAATCAATAGTAGCAATAACACCAAACAATCATCTCCCTCTCATTCTCTCACCTAACGACGACAAACATTAATAAAAGCAAATAAATAAATAACAAACACTCATCTCCCTCTCTCTCTCACCCAATCACAACAATAATCAATAGCAGCAATAACACCAAACAATCATCTCCCTCTCACTCTCTCACCTAACGACAACAAACATTAATAAAAGCAATAATAAGTAACAAACACTCATCTCCCACTCCCTCTCACCTTGTATCTGGTCCCTTGCTTGTTCTGGGCAGTACACAGCAGCACAAACAGACTAGAGGCATCCCCCGAGCTGCCATTGTTGCGCCCTATGCCGAGGGACGCCTGGCAGCTGCGTCGCCGGCTGTTGGCGATGCCCAGGGAAGGAAGGCGTCTGTTGCTGACTAAAACCTCACAGCTGATCCGCATCCTGGCTGTATTTTCTTGCGTTTTTTTGTTATTTTTTGTTCGAGTGATTTATTTCATCCTGTGTAATGAGGAAGGGAGTCATTTTAGTTTTCTTTATTATTTGTTGGAAAAGAAATGAAAATAAGAGAAAGAGGCCAAGAGGATGCCTATAGAAATCATGACAAGGCTTAATTTGAACCCATTTGAATTAATATTTATTGTTCTATAGTAATTATTTCCATTAGACAAACAGAGTAACAGTTTCATATTAAATTCTTAGCCATTTTTCATTTTATTTTATTTTTTTCACATCTTGCAGGTTAGGTTAGGTTAGATCAGTTTAATTTTGCTAAGATAGATCAGTTAGGTTAGGTTCAGTTAATGAAGTCTAAGAAAGATGTCTATTTGCAGTCTGTGTCTCTAGTTAATATTGGTTAGGTTAGGTTAGGTTAAATATACCACAATAAAATTAAGAAATCCAAAACAACCACACGTATATCAACACTGACACACACACACACACAAAAAAAAAAAAAAAAAAAAAAAAAAAAAAAAAAAAAAAACACCCACAACACTACCACCACCACCACCACCACCACACACTACACCATCACCACAATAACAACCACACCACCACCCAACGCCTATATTAACTACTCACCACCACCCCAACACCAACCAACACACAAACACACACCAATAACACCACAATCCCCACCACAACACACACAACACCAGAAATCACCACCACAACACAACCACCATCACCACCACACACCACACACCAAAGAATACCACCACCATCACCCCCATACCAACACCACTTCCTTACCTATGTTTCTGCCCATGAGTGGTGTGGGCGTCAAGGGTGTGGGGGGGGGGAGGGGGAGGGGTAGAATGGTGTAGTCAGAGTGGTGTCAACAAGGAGGACACGGAGGTAGGCAACACCCATGCCTTGCCGCCAAAGTTGTCTCAAACTCCCACTCTTGATCTTTGTCAGCTGCAACACACAAACACATACACAAACAAGTCATAAAACAAATACAAACTCGATAAACAAAATGAATAATGAATAAATGGACAAAGAAGAGAGAGGGAGTGTCAATTGAAGGCTATATAGAGTAGTGTTGTGAGTTATTACACCCTGAAACACTATAAAAACACCCTTAAAACGTATTACAATAACCAAGAGCACGTACAATACACGTAATAGATATTACGTTTCGTGCTGTTTTATGGCTTACATGAAAGCCGTCTGGTGGCGAAAATTTTCCCTACCGTCATATTGGCTTGTCTTATTTCAAGTTTTTTATTAATTCAAAGAACTGTCTATGCTCTATTAACCTTACCTGAGGTGTGTTTAGATCCATCATCACGTCTTACACCCCTTACCGGGTATATTACTATGTCCTTACCTGAGCACTTGGAAATTTCCCCTTACCGAGCATATGCTCATAATTTGATCAATCAAACGAGGCCAAGACGGGTTGCTACTTATGACTATTGTAGTAGTTGTTGTTGTTGTGACTGGTATCTGGCCTCTCTTAAAACCTTAATGATGACACAACACCCAAGAACATATTTGAAACAATTAACAATAAATAAATGAACAGATAAGCAGTGGGAGTCGATTAAGGGTCTCTATATTAATCTGTAACACCATTAAAACGTGAAACATCCTGAAACACACACCAGACACCAAAATGAGCAAAAATTACAGAAAAGTTTCTCCTTGTTCCCCCTTTTGCATATCTCCGTCTGACAATTCCCTCTTTATTTCTTCCAGGGGTCCATGGATCATCCTTAAGAGGCCCATAGATGGATTTCATAGAGTTCGTGATCAGATAAAGATTAACTTTTTTTTGCAGGTCTTTTTTCATTGTTTACTTTACAATTCAACAATACTTTAGTGTATATATGTGTGAAACAAGAAAGGGGACCATACCCTTGCATCACCTTCTTAATGGGGTCCGTAACTCAAAAGAGGTTAAGAAACACTGCTCTATTCTTTCTTTACAACTGAAGACCTTATATGTTATATTATTGTTGCTATTACAATCGGTTACTGGCACTGTTCATGCTATTACTACTACCACCACTACTAACTACTACCTACTACGGCTAATAATAATAATAATAGTACCACCACCACCTCTACAATCATATAATATTCGTGTTAATAAAATGCCAAACATTCATTTCGTCAATATATTAACACAACAACGAACAAGAACACTCCATTATCGTAACTATTTACAACATTCTACTGTACTACTTGCCCTTTCTCTCTCTCTATGTACACAATGACTTGGTATATGCTACAAAGATGTACAGTAATAATAATAATAATAATAATAATAATAATAATAATAATAATAATAATAATAATAATATTCTTACATTTTTTTATTCCTCTGTACAACTTTTTCTTTTCTTTTCAACTATATAAAAAACTAATTATCGTAAACTCCCAGTCTAAAGTACAATAATGTAAAAAAAAAAAATAATAAAAAAAACAGTACAGTAAGTTAATTTCAACCCTCTATTTCTGTCTATACTGACCTTACTTAATATTAACCTCGCCTCTTCCTTTGTTTTCTTGTGTGACGGCTGTTTCAGTTCCTGGAGAAGAGAGAATGTGGTTATAATAGTGTAGTTGTAGTAGTAGTAGTAGTAGTAGTAGTAGTAGTAGTTTATGATGTTGTTATGCGATGTGATAAAGATAATAATGATAATATGAAACACACACACACACACACACACACACACA
>JAHFWG010000324.1:83242-89066 GCA_020233015.1 Callinectes sapidus | reverse complement strand
TTGCAAACCTTTAAAACATCATCAAAAACATAAAAAATGCCTTAATAAAACCTTACGTAACATGAAAAGTGCTTCAAAACCAATACAAACGTGAAAAATATCCTTAAAAGCAAATTAAAACATCCCTAAAACCCCTTAAAATTACCCAAAACCCAATGTAACCTAACCTAATGTTAACCACCCTTTGCAGGTAGGCCATGCAAAAACATCTTCTAAAAACCCCAAAACCACCTTCAAAAACCTTTAAAACTGCCAAAAAAACACCCCAACGCTAACCTAACCTAACGAAATCTAATATCCCATTACAAGAGTCCCAGTGGTCCGAACTGGTAGTGTTCACAGCAAACAAAAAACATGAGGAACCTTAAAATACAACCTTAAACACCCTAAAAACACCTTTAAAACACTATAAACAACATTAAAAATACCCCCAAAAAACACCCCAAACGTAACCAAACCTTAAAACACAACCTTAAACACCCTAAAAAACCCTTTAGAACCCCTTTAAAACAACCTTAAAAATACCCCTACTGACTGGCAAGAAGGCAGTGTTGGTCGTCACTTTTGTTTATATTGACTTAAGAGGCTTAGGATTGGAGGTGAAAATATGTTTGCCAAATGTGTTCAGATTGGGAGGTGTTGGAGTCAAAGGGTGTTCAAATCAAGAGGTATCACTGTATATTAGAGAAACCCTTATTAATTCTGCACTACGTTAATTTATAGTGTTGGATTCTTTCTCTCTGGTTATTGATAGGACTGTGTAAGGTTTATTGATAGGACAGTGTAAGGTGATGTTGTAGTTATTAAAGCATGTGTGTATGATGTTGTAATGGGCGTAAAGACAATATCTATCTCACACCCAGCCTTCCCTTCCCTTCCCCCTACACAGGTGTCCTCAGTATGCCCCAGGAGGAACTTCACAGCTGTAAGTATTGCTTTGTTTTGTTAGTGTCATATATAGTGCTTGTCTTGTATTGTTTTATTTGTTTATTGTTTTGTTTTTCTTTGTTTTTATTTATTTTTTTGTTGTTTTGTTAGGATAGTTGCAGTAATAGTAGTAGAATTAGTTTTTATGTTATTACCTTTTTCCTTTATTTATCACATTTTTGCTATTATTCATCTTTTATTTACTATTAATTCACTCCTCAGCATTACAAAAATATCAGTAAGTTAACTATGTATATATTGTACCTTATACAGAAACAAAACATTGTCAAAATTCATAACCAGAAACTAATGTCTCCTTCTCTTCCTTCTTCTCTTCCCTTCCCTTCCCTTCTCTCCTCTCCTCTCCTCTCCTCTCCTCTCCTCTCCTCTCCTCCTCCTCCTCCTCCTCCTCCTCCTCCTCCTCCTCCTCCTCCCCCCACTGCAGGCCCAGCCGTTCCCCGTGGCTCAGTATGGGGGGCGGTTCACAGTTACAATGATTCCTGGCGACGGGATTGGCCCTGAAATGATGGGATATGTCAGGAATATATTCAGGTGAGAGAGAGAGAGAGAGAGAGAGAGAGAGGATGTATTTGAAGCTGAGTGTATCCAAAACTAAACAAAAAACGTAGTAAATAAATAAATAGATAAATTATGAAAGAAAAGGCAAACAATTGAACCATTTATCAATACCTAATCAATAACCCAATCTAACCATTAATTAATAACCCCTTTTTTGTGTACTTACTTATACTTAGTGAATATATTAAAACCTAAACTATTTTTAAACCTAACTATTTCAAGCCAAAGGTACACAAATAAGACCAAACTCCACCTGTATCCACCCCCCACATCCACCCCCTCCACTTCCAGGTATGCAGGTGTGCCAGTGGACTTTGAGGAGGTTCAGATCACAAAGGATTCCACTGAGGAGGAGTTTGAGAAGGCTCTGGTGTGCATCAAGAGGAATGGTGTTGCTCTGAAGGGTAAGTGTGTGTGGAAGGTGTTTTATTATGGCTGTTGTAGGGATGGTTGTAGTTGTAGTAGTTGTTGTTGTAGTTGTAGTAGTAGTAGTGGTATTTATTTTATTTATTGTAGTGTATGTGTAATTGTATTTATTGTTGGTATTTATTATTGTAGTAGTAGATATATTTCCTTCTCTGATCTGAGTTAATGTGGATGCAAAAACAAAGAAATATTGACCTAATCTAATATATTGTGAGTGAATTCTGAAATTCCTCCCCTGCTTCTGTATTTCTCCAGTTTCCTGTGACCTGAACATTAAAAAGCATTAAAAAACAAAAAAAAAAAGAAAAAAGGTCAAGTAGAAAATAAAGAAAAAGAAAAAAATCAGATGAAAATAATGTTAAATTTCAAAAGAATGAAATAAAAAAGAGTAAAGAAAAGAAAAGAGGTTGAGAAAAAAACTCAGAAAAAAAAGAGGCTGAAGAAAAAGAAAAAAATCAAATAAAAAATAAACCAAAACATTAAAAAAACAAAACAAAAATAACAACCACAAAAACAAACCTAACCTAACCTAACCAAAACCTAACCAAAACAAGGTAAAAAAAAAAAATAATAAATACAACCACAAAAACAAACCTAACCTAACCTAACCTTTACCCCCCCCTCCCCCCCCCCCAACAGGCAGCATAGAGAGCAAGTACGGCGATGTGTCCTTCTCGTCTCGCAACGCCACTCTGCGCACACAGCTGGACCTCTTTGCCAACGTCCTTCACTGCCGCTCCCACCCCGCTGTGCCCGCCCGCTACCCTGACCTCGACATTGTGCTCATCAGGGAGAACACCGAGGGGGAGTACTCCATGCTGGAACACGAGGTAATTAGGGTCGTTTAGGGTCGTTAAGGGTTGTTTAGGGTCGTTAGGGGTCATTAAGGGTCATTTAGGGGTTGTTAGGGGTTGTTAAGGGTTTATGTTGTGTTTTAAGGGTTTTTGTCCTTTTTTATTTTTTATTTGGATATTAAGGGGAGTACTTTATGCTGGAATATGAGGTAATTAGAGTCGTTTAGGGGTTGTTTAGGGTTGTTAAGGGTTTATGTTGTATTTTAAGGGTTTTTGTACTTTTTTGTTTTTTATTTGGATATTAAGGGAAGTACTTTATGCTGGAATATGAGGTAATTAGGGTCGTTTAGGGGTTGTTTAGGGTTGTTAAGGGTTTATGTTGTATTTTAAGGGTTTTTGTACTTTTTTGTTTTATTTGGACATTGAGGGAAGTACTTTATGCTGGAACACGAGGTAATTAGGGTCGTTTAGGGGTCGTTAAGGGTTTATGTGGTATTTTAAGGGTTTTTAAATTTTTTAGGGTTATCTGAACATTGAGGGGAAGTACTATATGCTTGAGTATGAGGTAATTATGGATGTTAGGGTTTTTAAGGGTTTGGTAAGGGTTAATTAGGGGTTTTTAAGTGTTTTTTCTGTCATTTTAAGGTCATATCTTTATAGGGTTAGCCAAGAGGTCCGTTGCTGCTTGGCTCTCCTTTGTATTCCTTTGTGTTCCTCCTCCTTCAGAACGTGCGTGGGGTGGTGGAGAGCATGAAGGTGATCACTCGGTACGCGTCAGAGAGGGTTGCTCGCTATGCCTTTGAGTACGCCAGGAGGAACAGCAGGAAGAAGGTCACCGCTATTCACAAGGCTAATATTATGTACGTCTCTATGTCTGTATGTCTGTCTGTCTGTGTGTATGTCTGTGTGTGTGTGTGACTTAATTATATTCTTTGTTCTTATTACTGTCTGTCTGTCTGTCTGTCTGTGTGTGTGACTTGATTATATTCTTTGTTCTTATTAGTCTTTCTATCTTCTTTTTATTTTTTTGTTTTGTTTTTTGTTTTGTCTTCTTTTTTAATATTGTTTTCTTTTTTTGTCTTTTCTCTTTTTTTTCTTTGATTTTGTGTGTGTGTGTGTGTGTGTGTCTTAATTATATTCTTTGTTCTTATTAGTTTTTCTATTTTCTTTGTATTTTTTTGCTTTCTTTTTTTATTATATCTTTTCTTTATTGATTAATTGATTTTATGTGTGTGTGACTTTATATTATTTTCTTTTTATTCACTTTATACGTTCCTTTTATTCATTTGTTTTTTTTTTACATTGTTCCTTTCTTTGATTAATTGATGGATTGATTGAGTGTGTGTAAGTGTTATGAGTGTATATGTGTATAAGTGTGTAAGTGTATCAGTGTATAAGTGTGTAAGTGTGTAAATGTATAAGTGTATAAGTGTGTGTATAAGTGTTACAAGTATAAGTGTTATGAGTATGTATGAGTGTGTGTAAGTGTTATGAGTATTTCATTCTTTGGTATTAATTTCTCTATTTTCCTCCCCACAACTCACCCCCCATTTCCCCCCCATTTTCCCCCATATCCCCCCCCCATTTCTCCCCTCATTTCCCCAACCCACCCATTCCCCACCCATTTCCCCCCATTTCCCCCCTCATTCCCCTCATATCCCACCCATTTTCCCTCATTTCCCCCTCCCCCCCCATTTCCCCCCCATTCCCCAACTCACCCATTTCCCCCCATCACCCCATAGGAAGCTCTCCGACGGGCTGTTCCTGGAGACCTGCCGACGCGTAGCCCAGGAGTACCCGGAGGTGGCGTTCTCGGACATGATCGTCGACAACACCTGCATGCAGCTCGTCTCTCGGCCACACCAGTTTGACGTGATGGTGATGCCCAACCTGTATGGAACGGTGGTGTCCAATGTGGCCTGCGGACTGGTGGGGGGTCCCGGTCTTCTCTCGGGGAGGAATTATGGGGATCATGTGAGTTGTGGGGAGGTTAAGTTTGGTTTGGTGGTGTGGGTGTGTTTTGGGGTGTGGGGTGTTGTTTTGGGGGTTTATTTGGGAGTATATGTGTGTTTTATGGGGGTTCTGTGTGAATGGGGAGTTTTGGGGAGTGTGGGGGGGTTTTGGGGAGTATATGTGTGTTTTGTGGGGAGGTTAGGTTTGGTTGTGGGTAAATGGGTTTGTTTTTTGGGAGTGTGGAGTGTTTTTTTGTGGGTTTATTGGGGAGTATATGCATGTTTTGTGGGGAGGTTATGGAGACAATGTTGTGTGTGAATGAGTTTTTATGGGAGATGGGGTGTTTTTTGGGGGAGGTTATTTGGGGAGTATATAAGTTTTTTTTGTTTTCTTGTTTTTTTTTTTTTGTGCAAGGTTGTAGGGGGTCACATAAATGGATAATTTTTTGGGGAGAATTAAACATCTCCCTCTCTCTCTCTCCCTCTCTCTCCCCAGTTTGCCGTGTTTGAGCCGGGCACACGAAACACTGGTACCTCTGTGGCCGGCCTGAACGTGGCCAACCCCATCGCCATGCTGAATGCTGCCTGTGACATGCTGGTCCACCTTGGCCTCACCTCCCACGCCTCCCTCATCAGTGACGCCATCAACAAGACCATCAATGTCGACCAGATCCATACTGCTGGTGAGTCCTGGGGGGGAGGGGGGCGTGTTCGTTCTATTTTATTTATTTTATTTGTTTTCTCTTTATTTTGCTTTATTTTTTTCTCCTTGGGGGGGTTTCTTTCTATTTTATCTATTGATTTATTTGTTTTCTCTTTATTTTGCTTTATTTTTTTCTCCTTTGGGGGGGCGTTTCGTTCTATTTTATTTATTTTATTTGTTTTCTCTTTATTTTGCTTTATTTTTTTCTCCTTTGGGGGGCGTTTCGTTCTATTTTATTTATTTTATTTGTTTTCTCTTTATTTTGCTTTATTTTTTTCTCCTTTGGGGGGGGTTTCGTTCTATTTTTTTTATTTATTTATTTGTTTTCTCTTTATTTTGCTTTATTTTTTTCTCCTTTGGGGGGGTTTTCTTTCTATTTTATTTATTTATTTATTTGTTTTCTCTTTATTTTGCTTTATTTTTTTCTCCTTTGGGGGGGGTTT
>JAHFWG010000324.1:68242-78242 GCA_020233015.1 Callinectes sapidus | reverse complement strand
TCAACATCATATAAACTACTACTACTACTACTACTACTACTACTACTACTACTTCTTCTTCTTCTTCTTCTTCTATTATTACTACTACTACTATTATAACCACATTCTCTCTTCTCCAGGAACTGAAACAGCCGTCACACAAGAAAACAAAGGAAGAGGCGAGGTTAATATTAAGTAAGGTCAGTGATAGACAGAAATAGAGGGTTGAAATTAACTTACTGTACTGTTTTTTTTTTTATTATTTTTTTTTTACATTATTGTACTTTAGACTGGGAGTTTACGATAATTAGTTTTTTATATAGTTGAAAAGAAAAGAAAAAGTTGTACAGAGGAATAAAAAAAATGTAAGAATATTATTATTATTATTATTATTGTTATTACTGTACATCTTTGTAGCATATACCAAGTCATTGTGTACATAGAGAGAGTGAGAGAAAGGGCAAGTAGTACAGTAGAATGTTGTAAATAGTTACGATAATGGAGTGTTCTTGTTCGTTGTTGTGTTAATATATTGACGAAATTAATGTTTGGCATTTTATTAACACGAATATTATATGATTGTAGAGGTGGTGGTGGTATTATCATTATTATTATTATTAGCCGTAGTAGTGGTGGTAGTAGTAATAGCATGAACAGTGCCAGTATCCGATTGTAATAGCAACAATGATATAACATTTAAGGTCTTCAGTTGTTAAGAAAGAATAGAGGTGTTTCTTAACCTCTTTTGAGTTACGGACATCTTTAATAAAGAAAGTGATGAAAGGTATGGACTCCTTTCTTGTTTCACACACACACATATATATATATATATATATATATATATATATATATATATATATATATATATATATATATATATATATATATATATAAAGTATATAATAACCCGTCTTGGCCTCGTTTGATTGATCACGTTATGAGCATATGCTCGGTAAGGGTAAATTTCCAAGTGGTCAGGTATGGGCATAGTACTATACCCGGTAAGGGGTGTAAGACGTGATGATGGATCTAAACACACCTCAGGTAAGGTTAATAGAGCATAGACAGTTCTTTGAATCAATAAAAATTCAGTTTTAACTTGAAATAAGACAAGCCAATATGACGGTAGGGAAAATTTTCGCCACCAGACAGCCTTCATGTAAGCCATAAAACAGCACGAAACGTAATATCTAATACGTGTATTGTACGTGCTCTTGGTTATTGTATTACGTTTTAAGGGTGTTTTTATAGTGTTTCAGGGTGTAATAACTCACTCAGCTCTATATAGCCTTCAATTGACACTCCCTCTCTCTTCTTTGTCCATTTATTCATTATTTTGTGTATCGAGTTTGTATCCGTGTTTTATGACTTGTTTGTGTGTGTGTTGCAGCTGACAAAGATCAAGAGTGGGAGTTTGAGACAACTTTGGCGGCAAGGCATGGGTGTTGCCTACCTCCGTGTCCTCCTTGTTGACACCACTCTGACTACACCATTCTACCCCTCCCCCTCCCCCCCCCACACCCTTGACGCCCACACCACTCATGGGCAGAAACATAGGTAAGGAAGTGGTGTTGGTATGGGGGTGATGGTGGTGGTATTCTTTGGTGTGTGGTGTGTGGTGGTGATGGTGGTTGTGTTGTGGTGGTGATTTGTGGTGTTGTGTGTGTTGTGGTGGGGATTGTGGTGTTATTGGTGTGTGTTTGTGTGTTGGTTGGTGTTGGGGTGGTGGTGAGTAGTTAATATAGGCGTTGGGTGGTGGTGTGGTTGTTATTGTGGTGATGGTGTAGTGTGTGGTGGTGGTGGTAGTGTTGTGGGTGTTTTTTTTTTTTTTTTTTTTTTTTTTTGTGTGTGTGTGTGTGTCAGTGTTGATATACGTGTGGTTGTTTTGGATTTCTTAATTTTATTGTGGTATATTTAACCTAACCTAACCTAACCAATATTAACTAGAGACACAGACTGCAAATAGACATCTTTCTTAGACTTCATTAACTGAACCTAACCTAACTGATCTATCTTAGCAAAATTAAACTGATCTAACCTAACCTAACCTGCAAGATGTGAAAAAAATAAAATAAAATGAAAAATGGCTAAGAATTTAATATGAAACTGTTACTCTGTTTGTCTAATGGAAATAATTACTATAGAACAATAAATATTAATTCAAATGGGTTCAAATTAAGCCTTGTCATGATTTCTATAGGCATCCTCTTGGCCTCTTTCTCTTATTTTCATTTCTTTTCCAACAAATAATAAAGAAAACTAAAATGACTCCCTTCCTCATTACACAGGATGAAATAAATCACTCGAACAAAAAATAACAAAAAAACGCAAGAAAATACAGCCAGGATGCGGATCAGCTGTGAGGTTTTAGTCAGCAACAGACGCCTTCCTTCCCTGGGCATCGCCAACAGCCGGCGACGCAGCTGCCAGGCGTCCCTTGGCATAGGGCGCAACAATGGCAGCTCGGGGGATGCCTCTAGTCTGTTTGTGCTGCTGTGTACTGCCCAGAACAAGCAAGGGACCAGATACAAGGTGAGAGGGAGTGGGAGATGAGTGTTTGTTATTTATTATTGCTTTTTATTAGTGTTTGTTGTCGTTAGGTGAGAGAATGAGAGGGAGATGATTGTTTGGTATTATTGCTGCTATTGATTGTTGTTGTTATTGGGTGAGAGAGAGAGAGATGAGTGTCTGTTATTTATTATTGCTTTTATTAATGTTTGTTGTCGTTAGGTGAGAGAATGAGAGGGAGATGATTGTTGGGTATTATTGCTGCTATTGATTATTGTTGTTAGTGGGTGAGAGAGAGAGAGAGAGAGATGAGTGTTTGTTATTCCTCCTATCAATTATTGTTATTATGTATTTTGTGAGAGGGAGAGGGAGTGAGAGTTGGAGATAGTGATTGTAAGGGAATGAGATTGGGAAGAGTGTTTGTTAGTATTATTGTCATTATTAGGTGAGTGAGAGAAGGAATGAGATAAAGAGCATGAGACAAAGATGAACGATTGTTACTATTATAAGAACACCAATAATAACCCTCCTCCACTTCCTCCACTTCTTCCACTTCCTCCACTTCCTCCCTTCCCTCAGGTGGCTGGCAATATTGAGGCTGTTTTTACCAAGTTCATCAGCGAGGGGAAATTTACGTTGCGTTTCAAGGAGCCGGAGGAAGACCTGTGTGTGAAGGCCGACCCTGTGCTGGCCAAGAGCTTCCTGCAGACCTGTGAGTGAGAGGGAGAGGGAGAGTGGGGGTTGAGAAGTGGGTATTGGATGTGGGGTGATTTAAATGGTGTTTTTGTGGTAGAATAATGGGTGGGGGGGGGGGGGGGAGAGAGAGAGAGAGAATGAAAGCAAAAATAGGTTAGCAAATGAATAGTAAATTGTAGAAATAAGAAATGGAGACATAACATAGAGAAATTAGTAGAAAAATGAAAATATGAATAAAAGAGAGAAAGAGGAAAGAAATAGAAACATATCAACTAACAAACAGAGACACAAAACTAAAAACCAAAAATACAAACACACACAGTAAAGAAAAAACAAATCAAAACCAAGAACATAATATAAAAAGTCTTCAAACACCCTCTAATTCCCTCTTCCCCTTCCTCTCCTTCTCCTCGTCCCCACAGTGAAGGCCGGGCTGACCAATCGCAACGTGGACAAGCTGCCTCTGTCCAGCCTGGGCCCGGCCAAGGCTAGTCAGCTGGAGAAGCCAAAGACACGCCTCGTCATCACCAAACGCTCCGACTACCCACTCACCGCCGGCTTCCCTTACTCTCTGGAGGAACTCAAGGTGGGGGGAAATAAAAACATTGATTAAAAATTGTGTATATCTAAATTTTCTCCTATTTCAGATCAACAAAGTGAAAGTAAAAAAACTGAAAAACAAATAGAAAATAAGGTTATACCAAAATTCCTCTCTTTCAGGTCAACAAAGCAAAACTAGTAAATAATAGAGAAATAAAAGGAAATAATGGAAAAAATAATGAAGCTTATACACAACAAATAAAGAAAAAAATGAAGCTTACCATAATTCTCTTTCAGATGAACAAACCCAATAGAAAAACAAACAAAACTCCCCAAAAATTAACCTAAAACCAAAATTCCTCCCTGTCAGATCAACAAGGTCAACTTCCAACGAATTGACAACCGCATTTTGAAGCTTCCCCGCCTGCACACCCTGGACATGAGCGGCAACGAGCTCCCCGCCGTGCCCCGCGACCTGGGCAAGATGGCGGCCCTCACACACCTCGACCTGCGGGAGAACCAACTGACCTTCATTCCTCCTGAGGTGTTTGCGGGAACCCTCAGGAAGACTCTCATCTCCCTCGACTTGGCGCAGAACCTGGTGTGTGTGCGTGTGTGTGTGTGTGTGTGTGTGTGTGGATGTTTGATAAAGAATGTGGTGTTTTGTGTGTGTGTGTGTTTGTGTTTGTTTGATAAAGAATGTGGTGCATGTTTGTGTGTTTGTTTGATAAAGAATGTGGTGCGTGTGTGTGTGTTTGTTTGATAAAGAATGTGGTGCATGTTTGTGTGTTTGTTTGATAAAGAATGTGGTGTGTGTTTGTGTGTTTGTTTGATAAAGAATGTGGTATTTTGTGTGTGTGTGTGTTTGTTTGATAAAAAATGTGGTATTTTGTGTGTTTGTTTGATAAAGAATGTGGTGCATGTTTGTGTGTTTGTTTGATAAAGAATGTGGTGCGTGTGTGTGTGTTTGTTTGATAAAGAATGTGGTGCGTGTTTGTGTGTTTGTTTGATAAAGAATGTGGTGTGTGTTTGTGTGTTTGTTTGATAAAGAATGTGGTGTGTGTGTGTGTGGATTTGGTACCCCAGTGATACCCCCAACCCATCACAGCTCTTTGTCTCCCCCACAGCCCCCCAACCCATCACAGCTCTTTGTCTCCCCCACAGCTCCCCAACCCATCACAGCTCTTTGTCTCCCCCACAGCTCCCCAACCCATCACAGCTCTTTGTCTCCCCACAGCTCCCCATCCCATCACAGCTCTTTGTCTCCCCCACAGCTCCCCATCCCATCACAGCTCTTTGTCTCCCCCACAGCTCCCCAACCCATCACAGCTCTTTGTCTCCCCCACAGCTCCCCAACCCATCACAGCTCTTTGTCTCCCCCACAGCTCCAGTACGTGCCCCACACCATCAGCAGTCTGGAGAACCTTTCTATGCTGCGACTCGACTCCAACCTGCTCATTAAACTCCCTCTCTCCCTGGGCAAGCTCACCAACCTCAGGTATAGTATGAATGAGTCTGTGTGTGTGGGAGAGAGAGAGAGAGAGAGAGTAGTGGGAGAGAGAGAGAGAGAGAGAGAGAGGGGGTGGTGGGAGAGGGAGATTATGATGTCTTTTATTTCTCAGTCTTGTGTAATGAGTGAATGTGTGTGTGTGTGTGTGTGTGTGTGTAGAGAGAGAGAGACTAACAGACATGAATATAGAGAAATACATGATTCTAAAAGCAAGATTAAAAGAAAAATAAATTAAAATGAAATGAGAGGGAAAGAGAAAGATACTGTTTCTAATTTTCTTTCTTTCTTTTCTTCCTTCCATCTTTTCCTTGCTTCATTCTTTCCTTCTCCCTCCCATTTTTTTTACTTTTACACCTTATTACCCTTCCTCCTCTCATTTCGTCCTTCTTTTCTTCCTTCCCTCCCTTCCTCACTCCTACTTTTTACTTTCATACTTCATACTCCTTCCTCCACTATACTTCCTCTTCTCCCCTCACTCCCTCCCATTCATCCCTTTCCTCCCCTTCCTCCCTTCCTGTTCTCCCCTCACTCCCTCCCATTCCTCCCTTTCCTCCCATCCTCCCTTCTTCCTTCCTCCCATCTCCCCCCTCCTCCCCCAGGTGTCTCTCAGTAAGCAGCAACAAGCTAGTGGAGTTACCAGCCTCGGTGCGTCGACTGCGGCTGAGTATGCTGGAGGTGTGCGAGAACCCTTTCAGTACTCCCCTGGGCATTGTGAAGGACAGACTCACCACCAGGGAGGCGCCGTGTCTCAGGGAGGTGGCGGCCCGGTCCTGTGTGAAGAGGGGGTGAGTCTGGGGGCTCTCTCTCTGCAGGGGTGAAGGGAAAGGTTGTGTTATAAGGTGTAGTTTAGTTGATCGTGTTATTCTTGTGGGTGTGTTTATTCTTTGTGTTTGGTTTTGTTGTTTTGTTGGTTATTTTATGTGTTATCATGGTGTTTGTGGGGAAGTGTGGGTTTAGAGGGGTGTTTTTTGGGGAAAGGGTGGAGAGGGGAGTGAGGGGAAGGGATGGGGTGTTTGGCTGCGGAAAGGGTAAAGGGAATGGGGAAGTAAACACAGGAGTAAGTTTTATGTATTTATTGTTTTGTTCATTGTGTTCATATATTGACTTCTCCATATTGCCTAATCAAACTTATTAATAATGATCATAAATACATTAGTAAATACATAGTGTACCTAACTTAACATAACCTAATTACCTATACCAAACCTTTTTTCCTACTACTTTCTTCAACCTTCTTCCTTTTTTCCTTTTTTCTTTTTCTGATGTGTTTTTTGTTCATTTTCTTTTTTTTTTTCTTCCTTTGTTTTTCTTTTTTTTCGCCCTTCCTTCCTTCCTTCGTTCCACATCTCCCCACTTTCCTCATTCCTTCCTTTCTTTATATTTCTTTTCTTTCATCCATCCATCCATCCATCCAACCAACCAAACATCCATCCACTTCCATCCACAGGCTCAAACCCACAGCATCCGAGGTCCCTGCAACCCTGGTGGAATATTTAGAAAACTACCTCCACTGCATATGTGGACGCCCGTGTTTCGAGTCCCACATCCTGGCGTGCATTCCGCTTAACCTTGAACGCCTATCCACCTCTATTGTAGTGAAGCAAGTGATCCGTTCCACCGTCCCCGCCATGGCCACACTCTGCTCTCACCGCTGCTGGGAGATGTCAAGAAAGAGGTGATTAGGTGGTGTGGGTAGTAGTGGTAGTTATAGTAGTGGTTGTAGGTGGAGGAGGGGTTGAAAGAGAGAGATAGTGATAGAGGTGGAGTTTTAGTATTAGGTGGAGAAGGTGGAGGTATGGTGGTTTAGGAGGAGGAGGAGAAAGATGGTGATAGAGGTGGAGGAGGAGGTGGAGGAGGTGAAGGGTAAAAATAGGAGATGAGAGATGGTGATAAAGGTGGAGGAGAAGGTGGAGTAAGTAGTAGTAGGTGGAGGAGGAGGATAATTATTCATACTCCTCTTTTTAAATTGGTATACTAATTGTTAATGTATTTATTACTATTATTATTTTTATTATTATTACATGTATTATTATTATCTATTATTATTATTATTATTATTATTATTATTATTATTATCATTATTATTATTATTATTATCATTATTATTATTATTATCATTTTCGTTATTGCATTTTTTAAGGACCAAATCTATTCAGGGCATTTATTACTCTAGTTGTTAATCTGACTTTCATTTTAACATTATTATTATTATTATTAAAGTGTGTTCTCGTAGTAGTGCTATATATATATGATGTTTTTGTGATATATTTTGGTATCCAGTGTGTGTGTGTGTGTGTGTGTGTGTTTGCGTATGTACATGTGTAATCTGTATTATATTTTTGCTATGAATACAAATAGGTGAATAATATGTTGTTTGATATGCTCTCTCTCTCTCTCTCTCTCTCTCTCTCTCTCTCTCTCTCTCTCTCTCTCTCTCTCTCTCTCTCTCTCTCTCTCTCTCTCTCTCAAGCAAAAACCTCATGAATCTGATTGAAAACACACACACACGCACAACAATATTAACACACAATTTCCAAGATATGAACAACAAACAATGGCCAAGCTGTACATTTATTCATTTTGTTATTAATATACAAGTGAAGCAGTTTTTTCATAATACAAAGAGTGGAGGCAAAATATTGGAGATTGTCAGGAGGGGAAAACTACTCATATTTAACAGGTAATGGAAATAGAGATAAAGTAGATAGATAGATGATAGAAGGATAAGTTTACTAGTAGAAGAGGGGAGAGGAGGAAGAGATGATGTAGAGATGGGAATAGAAGAAAGGAGAAAATAAAGAAAAAAATATGGGAATAAAGTAGGAGAGGAGTAATGGGGGGGAGATGAAAACATAATAAAAGTATAAAAGTAAAGAAAGATAGAAATAGAAGAGAAAATAAAGATAATACAAAGATGGAAATAGAAAAGAGACTGCAGAAATAAAGAGGGAAAGAAAGTAGAAGAAAAAAATATACAAACCAAGACGAAAGACAAGAAAAAAAAGGGATAAACATAAAAAAACAGGAAGGTATAACAGCCCCTAGCCTAGCCCCTCCCTACCCTTCACAACCCCCTCACACCCCAACCTAACGAACCCCCAATCACCCTTCTAATACGTATATTCATAATCGTCATATACATAGTTATCTGGGTCAAAGTTGAATACGTCCTTAAGTTCCTCGTGAGTGAATCCGCCACTGTCATAGAACTCCTCCAATCTGTCCCTGGCGTTACCAAACACGTCAGGGAAGGGAGGAGGTTCGTAAGGCTCCTCTCTGGTCCTGTCTGGTTCCTCGGTGGTGCTGCTGGTGGTAGGAGTAGTAGTAGTTGTTGTTGGAGTGGTGGTGATGGTGGTGGTGGTTCTAGGAGTATTGGTTGTAGTACGGCGGGTTATTGTAGTGATAGGAGTAGGAGTGGTGGTGGTGGTAGTAGTAGTAGTAGTAGTAGTGGTAGTAGTAGGAGTAGTAGTGGTAGTAGTAGTTCCAGGGCTAGTTATACAGTTGATAATAGTAGAAGTAGTAGTAGGGCGGGTAGAAGTGCTTGATGGTGTTACTTTCTCACCATAATCCTCTTCTTCCTCCTCCTCCTCCTCATCTTCCTCATCATCATCTTTCTCCTCCTCCTCCTCCTTCTCCTCTTCATCATCATCTCCCTCATCATCATCATCATCATCATCATAAACCTCTAGAGCTGCCTTACTAACAGCTGAGAGATATGTAGTAGTAGTAGTAGTAGCAGCAGTAGTAGTAGTAGCATTAGCAGTTATATTCATGGTTCCCTCCCCTTCTATCTCCGTCCCTGCAACTTTCCCGTCAAGGATTCTAACACGGATTCCTAACCTCCTCATCAACTCCAGCGCCTTCTCATCCCCAGCCTCTATCTTCTCCTTCAATCTATTCATGACGATCTTAAACTTCTCCTTCGATCCGGATAACTTCAACTTGACCTTCCTGTAGCCGGATTTGATAGCGGTTCCAACCCTCTGTGCACCGCGGCCGATCGCTTCCCCGGCCCGAATGGTGAGGTGTTTTGTGGCGTTCAGTCCGTTCTTCATGCTGGTTTTGATCTTGCTAGCCGCCCCTGACACTACGCCGAGCCACCCCCACCGCCATGGCTTCTTGGTGGTGGTGGTGGTGGTGGCGGTGGTGGTGGTGGAGGGTGTGTGGTTGTAGAAAGGTTGGATGATGTCTAAAACTTCTTCGTCATGTGGTTCCTCTGTTGTTGGTTCTGTTTCTTCGTCTCCGTCACTCCCTCCCTTTGGATGTAATGGACAGAGACAGGTGTTAGTTGGTTGTTGTTGTTTGTTGTTGTTTGTTGTTTGTTGTTGTTGTGTGAAAATAATGTATTCGTTCAATTATCATATTCGTTATTGTTTTGTTTTGTTTTTCTCTCGTTAGATATTATTCCTTCGTGTTTGTGTGTGCATTCGTGTGTTTGTTTAGGTGTCTTCATGTTTGTGTGTGTTCCTTGTATAGTACAATTAACACACACACACACACACACACACACACACACTCACTCACTCACTCACCCAAAACCACAGCAAGTGTCTCTGTGGTGCCTCGCCCTCCACCACCACAGCGGCGGCGCCCCCGTCTCTACTCTTTTGTGGCGGGACCCGGGCAGCCCCCACCACCGCCGCCGCCACCACCATCACCACCCACGCCCGCACCCACACTCTCTCTGTCATCTGGAAATGTTTAGGCGGGTTATGCTAATTATTATTATTATTATTATTATTATTATTATTATTATTATTAGTAGTA
>JAHFWG010000324.1:60742-63242 GCA_020233015.1 Callinectes sapidus | reverse complement strand
CCGCCACCACCACCATCACCACCCACACCCGCACTAATCCTTTTCCTGCCATCTGAAAATGTGGGATTGGTTATGCTCTCTCTCTCTCTCACTCTCTCTCTCTCTCTCTCTCTCTCTCTCTCTCTCTCTCTCTCTCTCTCTCTCTCTCTCTCTCTCTCTCTCAACACTTTGATATGTTTGTCAATACAACTTGCATTTCTTTATGCAATAGAAGTGAAGACAAACAACACTTTATAAGATAAAGCTCTAAGGGAAAAGATAGAGCTAATCATATTGTTAGTGCCGAGTCATTGGGAAACTTTGAAAGAATATTGGACAAGTTTATGGATGAGGATGATGGGTGGAATTAGGCAGTGGTGGTGTTCACACAGGGACTGCCACGAGTAGGTAGGCCTAACAGCCTAATGCAGCTTCCTTCATTTTCTTATGTTATTATGTTCTTAGGAACTGTGACAGAAAAAAAGAAGAAATATGATAGAATGATAAATGAAAAAATAAACTAATACGCATTACAAAGAATAGAAAAGGTCGTAGTACGTATTATATAAAGAAAGAATTGCAGATAAATTATCGTATATCTTATATAAAGGAATACAATAATTGGAAGAATAAGAGAATAATAAAGGCAAGTAGAGTTAACGTGTTGATATACCACTGAATGACAATTTGACATACATGTTAGATGAGGGAGATAGATTAGAAGCCAATGATGTATATGGAAATTGAACGGTAAAGTATGGTAAGCTACTTGAATAATTATAGATTCACTAATCACAACTATGTGCACATAATTATACACATCAGCACATACACACATGTACACTGATATACATATCCACAAATGCATACATACATACTACAGATACTGTCGCATGCTATGTATGTACAATAATAAACAAATATAAGACGTATAACTTAAAGTGAGCAAAAAGGCAACAATGGAAAGATGGTCTTGTGAATAATGTTGATGTCAAACAAGTAAAAAAGAGACAAGACATATTGTTTGTCTTTGCTTTGGAAGAAGAATGTAAAGCTGGCCGAGTGAGTGAGTGAGTGAGTGAGTGAGTGTTCGATGCAATGGGATGTCATTTCAAGTGTTTTCTCTTTGATACATCAGTGATTGTTGAGAGAGGGAAAGAAAAAAAAACTTGCCATTATTTCCTTGTCTTTCCTTTACGGTGTTGACGATCTCCTGCTCCACTTATCTTGAAGTTTTTCTTCTTCTTCTTCTTCTTCTTCTTCTTGTTGGAACTGCAGAGTGCGCCTGTTCAACTTGCGTGGCTGCTCCCTCGTGAGGATGTTTGGGAGTGACTGCTGCTGGCTGACGGTTGGAAATTTATTCTGTGTCTCCGTAGGTGTGTGGGGGGAGAGGGTGTGTCTGTGTGTGTGGGGTGGGGGGAGGGGAGGTACTGATGGTGTGTGTGTGTGTGTGTGTGTGTGTGTGTGTGTGTGTGTGTGTGTGTGTGTGCGCGCGCGCGCGCGTGCGCGCTTTTGGGGAGAGGTAGTATGTCCGGGTGTAGGCGTGGGCGTGTAGAGGTTTGGGGGAATAAGTGTGTTCGCATGCGTGAATGAAGAGAGATGGGGGTTGGGGGCTTGCGGGGGGCTGAATTATATATGCTGTACTATAATTGAGGGCTTTAGGCACCTTTTCGTTGCGAAATGCGTTCCCAGAAGAGTTGCCACAGCATGGGCAGGCTCTCCCTTACACTCCTGGTAGGTTAGACTTGGAATGTGTTTATCACTGTTGACTGTGTGCATACGTATATAGTACCATCAATGTATGGGGTACTCTTTGCATGTATGGGAGTGACTACTACTACTACTACTACTACTACTACTACTACTACTACTACTACTACTACTACTACTACTACTACTACTCACACTGATAATAATAATAATAATAATAATAATAATAATAATAATAATAATAATAATAATAATAATAATGTATGTGTATTCAGCAAGGTTTGATTAGGAGCTGACCTGCAATCACCATCCGTTAGTGTGAGGTCAGTGCTCATTATTACTGACCTTCGGGTAAGGCTCTGACCTCACACACCACACCACACCACACACACCCCACTCTCCACACCACACCGCACACACCGCACAACCCACACCGCACCACACACACCTGGTCAGGGAAGACAGTAACTACCTCACTTGTTAGCGGAGAAATCCCAGAGTGTTCCAGTCACAAGTGGGGTTCGAGCCTTTGCCAGGCGGTCAACACAGATTAGAACTGCTGAGGCACGAAACTGGGGCTTAATCTTTATTTTATTTCATTGATATTGGTTGGATTATCATTTCATTTATATTTTCATTTGTCTATTGTTATTTGTTTATCTATTTATACTTTTTTATTATTTATTTATTTATTTATCTATGTCTTTTTATAATCCTTTGATTTATTCATTTAAATTTGTTCATATACTTGTAAATTTATTTTAGTTTATTTTTTTTCTATTTATTTCATTTTATAAAGTTTTTTTTTTTT
>JAHFWG010000324.1:55166-60722 GCA_020233015.1 Callinectes sapidus | reverse complement strand
GGATGAAGCCAGATAGGGGTTGGGGGCTTCTGGGGAGGCTAAATTATACACTCTGTACTATAATTGAGGGCTTTAGGCACCTTTTCGTGGCGAAATCGGTTCCCAGAATAGCTGCCATAACAGGGGCAGGCTCTCCCTTACACTCTTGGTAGGTTAGACTTGGAATGTGTTTATCACTGTTGACTGTGTGCATAATTATATAGTACCATCAATGTATGGGGTACTCTTTACATGTATGGGAGTGACAAGGGGGGTGGTGGGGGGGGGAAGGTTTTCCACTCACACTGTTGTATTAGATAGGGTGGAATCAAAAGCTTTTCGTCTTATCAACTCCTCTCCTCTGACTGACTGTCTTCAGCCTCTTCCTAACTGCTGCAATGTTGCATCTCTTGCTACATTCTTCTGTTACTTTCATACCAACTGCTCTTCTGATTTTACTATTTGCTTCGCTGCACAAGACTTTCTTTTGCCAGGCACGGCGGCCAACACAGACTTGAGTCCTTTACTACTGAGTCACGAAGCTGGGATATATTCTTAATTTTATTAGTTGTTTTTTTTAATTTGATTTATATACTCATTAATTTATTGCTATTTATTTATCTTTTTATATTTATTATTTTGTTATTTATTTATTCATTTAATTTAATTCTTTAATTCACTAATTTAATTTTACTTAAGTATTTCTTTATTAGTTGATTTATATAATCATTTATTTGTTAATTTGTTTACTTATTTAGTTTTCTATTTGTTTTATTTCATATTGTGTATTTATCTGTTATATTTGTCTATTTATTTGTCATTCATCTTTATACTTACTCATTTTTATCTATTTATTTAATTGTTCATCTTTTTATTTTATTTTTTTATCTTTTTATTAATTCATTATTTTTTATTTATCTATCTATATTTTATTTATTTCATTATTATTTTTTATTTATTTTGTTTACTTATTTATTTTATTAATTAATTAATTAATTAATTAATTAATTTATATATTTTTTTTTATTTATTTATTTATTTATTTATTTATTTTTTATTTTTTTATTTATTTATTTATTTATTTATTTATTTATTATTATTATTATTTTGTGTGTGTGTGTGTGTGTGTGTGTGTGTGTGTGTGTGTGTGTGTGTGTGTGCGCGCGTGTGTGTGTGTGTGTGTGTGTGTGTGTGTGTGTGTGTGTGTGTGTGTGTTCAAGTTCAAGTTCAACAAGTTTATTCCATAATAAGTAAAGGTGCAATCTCTCATAATAATAGGACATAAACATGGATAAAGTCTGCAGAGACAGATTTCGTAATAATAGCCTAATTGTTATCATACACATTGTTCGACCTTCTTTGGCAGTCATAATTTTAGGTAATACTACCCACTCAATATAAACATACTGCTGGGCTACAACCAAACTGAACATACTTTAAACTGTCAACGGTAAATGATGAAAATGTTTCTTTATTTTGTACTTGAATTGATTTGCTGTCAAAGAATTGACCTTTTTTTTTTTTTTTTTTTTTTTTTTTTTTTTTTTTTTAAGAGGAAGAGAGTTCCACACTTCAGGACCAAGCCAGAATAGAGTTACGAAATAAATTTGTTCTAAACGAGGGATTTGACAAATTGATATGATTTTTTTCTGGTGGCTTGAGGATATTCTTGGTTTTTTTTAATTATTATTATTTTTCATTGATTTAAATATATCTAACAAAAAAAAAAAAAATACTTGTGAATATAATTTAGCTTTAACAAATTTAATTTAGTTTCTAACAAAAGTTACACACATACACACACACAAACACACACACACACACACACACACACACACACACACACACACACACACACACATACACACACACACACACACACACACACACACACACACACACACACACACACACGTAGTGGTTAGCACGGTGGGCTCACAACCAAGAGGGCCCAGGTTCGAATCCCGGGCGCGGCGAGGCGAATGGGCAAGCCTCTTAATGTGTATCTAGCCCCTGTTCACCCACAGAGCAGCAGTAGCAACAAGTAGGTACGGAATGTAACTTGAGGGATTGTGGCCTCGCTGTCCCGGTGTGTGGTGTGTGATGATGTTTCAACCCTACCCGAAAATAGGTCTATGGGCTCTAAGCTCGCTCCGTAAGGAAAGGCTGGCTGGGTGACAGCAGGCGACCGCGACAGTGAATTACAGTGAATTACACACACACACACACACACACACACACACACACACACACACACACATACACACACACACACACACACACACACACACACACACACACACACACACAGTTGAAGCAAGCGTGAAAACCGAGCTCTTTCTTTATGCAGTCCTTAAAATTTGTGTATGCTGGTTATTGAGGATGTTTTCAAAGGTTGGGGTGACAGATTAACAAGATTTGTTCGTGATTAAGACGAGAAACACTCTTAAAAACACTGTTGATCATCTCTCTTGCTCGTGGCGAGAACATAAGTGCTTTACATGGCGCCTTTACCGTTCCAGTGCCAAGGTTAACGTGATTCATACATTACTGGGCCGAGAAACACTTGTTATGAATCTGGCATGTCATCTGTGGCCTGGGAAAACTCATGGCGCGTGAACACTTTACTACGGGAAACTGTACACCGTGAACACTGATCACACACCCAAAAGTTGTCCAAAGAAATACGAAAAGTGACAAAGCCTAGTTGACGCTCTTCAGTGACGCCACAGGTGTTTTGCCACTCATTAACATTTCCTGTGTGTGTGTCAGTATGAACACAAATGCCACACGAAAACAAAAGATGGCGAAGGAAGAAAACGCTAATAAAGGGACGTATTATTATTATTATTATTATACCTGTTGTGTTTAGACTGCCTCTTTTGGTTATCTATTTTATTTGTGTGTTATTTTCTTCAATCTTATCTTATCTCTATTTTTTCAGTCTTATCTTATTTCTTTCTTTATATGAAAGGAGGTAAAGCCAAGAAAACGAGAAAAAAATAGTGGCCATAAGTCCTTTCTGTCTTTCTTAACTCCTTTTTTATTTTTCCTTTCTTTTTTCTTTCTTCTTCCCTGACTCAAAGTTCTTAAATTCTCTCCCACCAAACACAGGGCACGTCCCTCCCTTGTTTATTCCTTTTTCCTTATTCTTCTTCACAATATATGATTCATAAGTCCCACGTGATGTGTAAAGTTAAACAAACAAACATTGGCCGGGCTGTACTTTTATTCATTGATCAATTTAGTAACAAATAAAATGATTTATTCCTTCATTTATTGTGGGGTCAGTGTGTGTGTGTGTGTGTGTCTGTGTGTGTGTGTGTGTGTGTGTGTGTGTGTGTGTGATTGAGTGAGTGAAGTGTGTTTTTTACATTCGAGTGTGAAGATGTTGGACAAATAAAATGGAGAATGTGAGGGGCAAACCACTAAGAATACAGAAGGCTGTGAGGGCAAACTGTGAAATAATTGACACAAGATGTTACAAACACCACAAAATAATAATAGACTTTACTCTTCCAGTTGAAGTGGTGACACACAGATACAAGTCAGCCCCACTCACTCACTGAGTCAGTCAGTGAGTCAATCTCTATCAGTTAGTGGGTATTGCTAGTTATCTGAGTCAAAGTTGAAGACATGTGTTGGGTGTTGGTGAGTGAAGCCCGCCGCTACCGTACGGCTGGTGTCTTCAGTCTGTCCTCCTCAGCAGTAGTACAGGACACGCCAGGGAAGAGAGAGGAGCCTTCTGTGGTTCCTCCTGTGTATTTTATATTTATTTATTTTTGTTTATTTATTTTTTATTTTTTTATGGTTTTTATGGCTGCTTATCTGAAGGTCAATGAACTCCCGTGCCGTCATCACCACCGTCATCATCATCTTCATCATCATTATCGTCACTACCAACATAAGATCCTTTATCATCATCATCATCACCTTTAGCATTCAACACTATCACTATCAAGAGAAACACTATTGCTGCCACTGTTACTGTCATCTCTATCAATACTATTGCTGACACTGCCACTGTCACTATCATCAGATCTATCTAAACTATCACTGTTACTGCCACTGTTACTATCAGATCTATCTAAACTATCACTGTTACTGCCACTGTTACTATCAGATCTATCTAAACTATTGCTGACACTGCCACTGTCACTATCATCAGATCTATCTAAACTATCACTGTTACTGCCACTGTTACTATCAGATCTATCTAAACTATTGCTGACACTGCCACTGTCACTATCATCAGTTCTATCTAAACTATCACTGTTACTGCCACTGTTACTATCAGATCTATCTAAACTATTGCTGACACTGCCACTGTCACTATCATCAGATCTATCTAAACTATCACTGTTACTGCCACTGTTACTATCAGATCTATCTAAACTATCACTGTTACTGCCACTGTTACTATCAGATCTATCTAAACTATTACTGTTACTGCCACTGCTACTATCATCTCTATCTAAACTATCACTGTTACTGCCACTGTTACTATCATCTCTATCTAAACTATTACTGTTACTGCCACTGTTACTATCATCTCTATCTAAACTATCACTGTTACTGCCACTGTTACTATCATCAGATCTATCTAAACTATTACTGTTACTGCCACTGTCACTATCAGATCTATCTAAACTATTACTGTCACTGTTACTGTTACCATCATCAGATCTATCTAAACTATTACTGTCACTGTTACTGTTACCATCAGATCTATCTAAACTATTACTGTCACTGTTACTGTTACTATCATCTCTATCTAAACTATTACTGTCACTCTCACTGTTACTATCAGATCTATCTAAACTATTACTGTTACTGCTACTGTCACTATCAGATCTATCTAAACTATCACTGTTACTGTTACTATCATCTCTATCAATACTATTGCTGTTACTATCATCGCTATCTACACTAACACTATCACTATTATCGTTTTTAGTAACAGGTGAGCGGTACACGGCAGCAGCAGCAGCAGCAGCAGATCATTGTTTCTCTTAATGGTTTCCATCTTCACTGTTTCTGTGCTTCTCTGTCCGTCATGGCGGTCCAGTCTTCCTTCCTTCAGATGCAATGGAGACAGGTGTTAATACGTGGTAATGGTGTGTGTGTGTGTGTGTGTGTGTGTGTGTGTGTGATATTGCTTATCAAGTGCTATCCACTGCAATCCTCCATTCACTTCTATTTCCTTAAATAACTTTCTGAACATTGATGCAACAAGAGTGACAGGTACAAATAGGTGTGTATCGCCTTGTCCTCCTCAACCCCCCCCCCCCCTCCCCGCCATACCTTCCAAGGTCACTCACTCACTCACTCACTCACTCACTCACTCACTCACCCACAGCTGCATGAAGGGTTGTTTTAGTGCCTCGCCTCTGACCACAGCGGCGGCCCCCCCATGTGTGAGGGCAGGGGCAGCCTCCACCACCGCCGCCACCACCACCATCACCACCCACACCCGCACTAATCCTTTTCCTGCCATCTGAAAATGTGGGATTGGTTATGCTCTCTCTCTCTCTCTCTCTCTCTCTCTCTCTCTCTCTCTCTCTCTCTCTCTCTCTC
>JAHFWG010000799.1:43520-57481 GCA_020233015.1 Callinectes sapidus | reverse complement strand
TACGTGGATGGGGAATAGAGAGAATGTATACACTACCATTCCGTGCTGATAGAAGTGTAGGGCAAGAATTATAAGATTTGTTCGCAACTTTATACTACATGGGGTACGAAATTCCCGCGCCACGGAAAAAGACAGAGAGATTGAGTATACAAATGTACATGCGAAAGTTATGCAAATGGGTGGACGAGAACGAGCACTGACGGAGTAGGCAGGGCTGGGTACCGGGGCAGCGTTAATTTTTCAAAGCAATCAGGCAAACTCACACATCAACGCTGTCTTTCCCTTATTAAACTGTAAAATGTATATGAATGAAAATGTGAGAGACGAACTAGGAACGTTGTTATCTACACATCGAAGACAAATATAGGTTTTCGTGGTAATGGGGTTACTGTATACGTTAGTAATATTTTTGTCCTTAACTGTGAAGGAAATACTGTTGAAATATAGTGTAGAAACAGTAAAATATAACAGTAGCTGAGTGGCGCAGGAGGGGGAGGGGTAAGGTGGACGAGGGGCGAGGCAGATACATTAAGTTCAAGGGCGTAATTCATGCAAGTAACAGCACATGACAAAATGGACATAACATCAGGGTTGACTGTGACAAAGTGAAGATAATAAGGCAGAACATGGAGGGTTAACGACCATTATTATTGTACTAACTCCACTCAAGTCGGGGAGGGGAGAATAATTGGCGGGGACTGTTAGGAGCATTGTACTGTACGTCGTATTTAATCCCTTGAAAAATGCACAGTTACAATTATAAACAATGTCTCCTACTCATAACTTCCCGCACGTGTAAGTATGTAAGCATGTGCATTGTGATGATGATGATGTGAGTCATGTAGTGTAGTGAAGTGACGCATACTTGACTTCAATCTTCATCTCGTTATTTCTAATGAACCTGTCATAAAAGGAACTTGATTCGTTTGCTTTAAGTATTTAATAATGCATAATACGTTTCCGAGAGTTCTTTTTTTATTATTGTAAAGATACTTGACTGTATGTACATGTTTTGCTGAGAATTGTAGAGATTTTTGTGTAGAATATCATGGGGAGAGAGAGAGAGAGAGAGAGAGAGAGAGAGAGAGAGAGAGAGAGAGAGAGAGAGAGAGAGAGAGAGAGAGAGAGAGAGAGAGAGAGAGTGTGTGTGCGTGTGTGTGTGTGTGTGTGCGTGTGTGTGTGTGTGTGCACTCCCTCAGAGCCAGCGCCTGTTACAAGCACTCCCTCCCGAACACAGATTGGCCACTGCTTAATTCAGCGTCTCCTGCAAGAGAAGTGAGGCTATACCGAGTGGGGCGTCTGATCAATGACGTGGAGAAATATGGCACAGTTATCAGACCTGGAGTGGATCGAAGGCTGAGTGGTATCAAATAAATGATGGATGGCGAAACTAGTGGAATATCGCCTAATGATAAATGTAGAGGAGAATGAAATCTATCCGCCAATGATACAGAAAAGTGGTTACCAGTAATGCAATAGACAGTATCAATAGGAAATATAAGAAAGCAATGAAATGTTTCTCCGCGGCTGCCTGTAAAAAAAATCCCTCCAAGCTGCGGTTTCTTTCTTCACCTGCGACGAGGGGTTCAAAAGTTCGTGTGTTGCCACTTAGGCGCGTCACGTAACATGCCATGCCACGCGTCGTAACATACCACGGGAGGCGAAGCACAAAATTAAAAGACATAAAAGAATGCCAAGTTGTCATAAGAAAGATAAAGTTTTGTTTGAAACGAGATAACATTTTTTTAAGCTTTAAAACGTAGTACACACACACACACACACACACACACACACACACACACACACACACACACACACACACACAC
The DNA here is from genome assembly GCA_020233015.1 of Callinectes sapidus. NCBI lineage: Eukaryota > Metazoa > Arthropoda > Malacostraca > Decapoda > Portunidae > Callinectes > Callinectes sapidus. The sequence continues at coordinate 55,655 of JAHFWG010000799.1, read as the reverse complement.
ACACATCTTCAGTTCTTTCTTGAAAGAAAAATAATATATTTAATTAATGTTGCATTTCTCTTTCCTATACCGATGCTGATGTACGCACAGCCCTTATGAACTCTTGCCGCTACCACCACCGCTGCCGCCGTCGGTTCCCGCAAATATTTCCCAGAATCCTTATGTTCCCACATCGGCTCGTTAGGCGGGTCTTGTCCGTTAATTATTCTCGTGTTGACACGCGGCCTCCGCTAGGATGACCCTTTGACCGTGGGGAGCAGGGATGGAAACGCCCAACTCTTGTTTTTTATTTGAATATATCACTTCTTTATCTTCGACCTTTCTTTTGCATATTTATCTTATTTGAGCAATGTAACCTCAAAGTGTATGTGATCATCAGGCTACTGGAAACCGTAAGGCACCGCCTCTCGCCAGAAGACATACTCTAAGCGGCAAGCATTCCCTTCTTTCCGAATATACAGGCGCCACAGGTGCAGTATAGCCTAATATTTTGATGTCAAAGCGTTTATGACTTGCACTTTTTTGTAATACTGTGGGCAAAGAACAATATTTTTATATATATCATTTCATGAGGGAATGCGTTCAGAAAATAATTGATTAAAGCATTCGTTCTGTGATATCCATATCTTGCATTAATGCTTCACATCACAGGGTTGCTGCCTCAGCTTGCCTTCTTTTTGCTCGCGCTGTTACTCCCCAGCACCAACGTAAGAACCACAACATTTATATATTTCGAGTGCTCAGCTCTTGGACAATATTTCGATAACTGCGTTCATACATACCTAAGGGTAACGACACTTTTTTCCTTCGTAGCTTTAGAATAGACAGGGCGTCCCCTCACAGTCATCTCTCCTGCATGTGTCGCTGCAGGCGTGAGGTATTTTTCTATTGCATCTTAGTGGACGCACTCTCTCCCTCTGCTGGCAGCGTCACTCCACACTTGTGCTTAACTCGAGATGTCCACGCTCAAGTGAGCTATGATTAGAGCACCCTAGCTGTCCACAGCAAAGCCGGGCTTTCACGCCTTCCAGGGACTGTCCCGCCCCCTCCCCATCACCAAGCCTGAGACATTGCCACGGAATACTGAACAGGAAAAAGAGGAAATAACAGATGCGCGCGACACAAGTTTGTTTATGGCAAACACCGTGTCCAGAATACGCTTCAGCCTTCTATTTGCGGCCAAGTTCACCAAGCGCAGTCAACCATTAGGTGGGTGGGCTGAGGCACGACTTTGTCAGGGGTGAAATGTTCTCGTGTGTCCGGACTACCACACACATTTTTACTCTCTCTCTCTCTCTCTCTCTCTCTCTCTCTCTCTCTCTCTCTCTCTCTCTCTCTCTCTCTCTCTCTCTCTCTCTCTCTCTCTCTCATCATACCCAAGAACAGAATATTAACCACAACATTGGCTTTAAACGTATTACACCACAGTTCGTGCCGTATCAGTAACAGTAACCTTCTTATGGTCGGTTTTTACAGAGGAGGGAGTTGAGAAAATGGAAGGAGGAAAGCTTATGGTTATGTTTTCTTTAAGATTACTTTAAGGTGTCTTGAGTGCATTTTTCTGTCTCATCTTTCCACTGCTTTAAATGCGCAAACACACCACACACACACACACACACACACACACACACACACACACAGACTCTTGCATATGTTACCTGAGCTAATAAAAATTGCCTCCCACCCACAGCCACCCTTGCCGTTACTAACCTAACCTTACTTTCATACTAAGTCAGGTAGTGTAACGTGTCACAAACTCGTGAGGGAGTAGAGGATACTCATTCATGTTCATCATTTGTGTTCCCTTGTGTTCCTAAGGTCTGTATTCTTAAACACTTTGCTCTTTCACCGTAACAATTTTTGAAGACCACAGAGAAGACTAGCCGGATTTTAAGGAGAGTTTCGTCCTATAATAAACTAGAAATCTTACCAATCTATCACCAAAAACGCAAAAATATCCTTAAAAACATGACTATCATCAACTATAGCCTTTTGTGATGGTGAGAGAGCAAAGCGTTTAAGAATACGAGCATAAGTGGTATTGAAGACTTTCCTAATGTCATCTCTCTCTTCCGCAGGTCGTGTGCTGGTGCAGGAGTGGGCCAAGTACCGCTGGGGAGTGTTTGAGGAGTACGGCCACCCAGACGACCCCCTCTACCCTGCCTTCCACCGTTCCGCCACCCAGTCACACTCCCCCACCGGCTGCTCCAACATTCCCGTGCAAGGCTCGACGTGAGTAGTACCTATTACTTTCCCTGTGTGTTGGTGTGTGTATGATCTTCCACGTTATTATTAGTTTCTCTTCATTCATGAGTTATAGATCACGTGATAAATATGTATTGAACTCCACTAATCATTACTTAGTTCATAATCCTGTCAGTTATATGTACGAATAATTACATGATTGAAACTCGCTAATGAAGAGACAACTAAAAGGCTGGAATGTATCAGAACACTATGCACACTCGCGTTCATCCATAAACCCGCCCACACACGCTCGCACACAAATACCGATGGCGTGAGAGTCAAATAATATTCAAATTCTGCTGCACAGGTTGGTCAAGTGTGCAATATTGCAGGTGAATCTATCTCTACCTTTGATGTCCCCTTAGTGTGTGTGTGTGTGTGTGTGTGTGTGTGTGTGTGTGTGTGTATACATTTTTTTTCATATTACATTAACGTGAAGTATTAACGCCTCTATACAATGTATCAGCACAAGCCTACACACACACACACACACACACACACACACACACACACACACACACACACACACACACACACACACACACACACACCACAACAACAAACTTCTCCTTACACTATAAAGCTCTTTCTGACCTCTCTCTTTCCTCCTCAATCGTCCCTTCTCTCCCCTCCTCACACAGCTTCAATAGCCGAGAGAGAGAGAGAGAGAGAGAGAGAGAGAGAGAGAGAGAGAGAGAGAGAGAGAGAGAGAGAGAGAGAGAGAGAGAGAGAGAGAGAGAGAGTATAGGAAGCTTCTGTAAATTAAAGAAGATAAGCAACAGACCGATATCACAAAGAGATAAAAATCAAACTAAAAAATATAATAAATTCAAAACCAAAAGAAGAAAATAACTGTGAGGTGAGAAAATGAGGCAAGAAATGACAAAAGAAATAAAAGAAAGAAAGAAGAAAAAAAAGGAAAAAACAACAGCCAGGTCTGGAGGAAGGAGGGAAGGAGAACAAAGAAAAGGAGTGAAGTGAGTTGGAGGACAAAGTGACAGTGTGTTAAGAGGGACCAGCGTAAAAACTCAAAAGCCTTTAACGCGAAACTTGGCTATTTTGGGAAGCATCTTAAGGCCCGACTGACTCCCCCCCCCCCTCCCCCACCCCAACCGTCCCCAGTGAGTGTTGGGGGGTGAAAGAATAGAGGCGCCCCAGGGAGGAGTGTAGGAAAAGAAAGGCAACAGAAAGGAAGGATGAAATGAACGAAGTAGACGGTAAGGATTGGGGTAAGTAAATTATCGAGCCTGGTTACTTGGAATGCTGCGTTAACCTTTCGGGGTATTTTTTTTTTAGATACTCTCTCTCTCTCTCTCTCTCTCTCTCTCTCTCTCTCTCTCTCTCTCTCTCTCTCTCTCTCTCTCTCTCTCTCTCTCTCTCTCTCTGTCACATACAAACGCACGCACACACACACTGGCATTATGCAGCAAGAGGTGCGTCCCATCCTGCAAAAATGAGGAAGGTGGAGGTAATCTACGTACGAAAATCCGGGATTGTAGTTCTGAAATGTCGCGCGGTGCAGGACAGTAAGCGTGGGAGAAAGTGAGTTGTGGTACACTGCGCGATATGAAGCGGTAAATTTGTGCCAGGAATAGGGAAGAGGGTGGGTGCGCGCGGGCGAGGCACAGTTGTATATACGAGGAGTAGAAGAGGGACAACACAGGCGGCAGGGAATTACACTGGGTTGTCCCGGTGTGGAAGGTGAGGAGGAGGGAATGATGGAGGTACGGCAGGAAGGCAGGTCTGTTGACAGTGACGAGTGTTGCTTCCAGCTGGTTTGCAAATGCGCGAGCACACACACACACACACACACACACACACACACACACACACACACACACACACACACACACACACACACACACACACACACACTTACTTACTTTAATTTACATGCTCACGTATACAGTATTGCTATTTTCTCTGAGGCAACTCTCAAAACACAATACTTACAAAACGTAATACATGCACTGCCTTGCTCACCCCTTGCGTTAATGTACAAGTGCCAGTCTGCTTCCAGGAACAAGATGCTTCTGTGTATGTCAACTAGTATTGTTTTTGTTTTTTTAACTTCCAAAAGAAAATTCAAATTCCAGAAAGCCAGGACAATTGTTTCACATGAACTGTTTCCGGTGTCCTGGATTTCTGGAATTCATGTGTAGTGTGTGACAATTCGGTATCAAAATGCAAAACTATAGAAGAAATAGAGTAATAAATAATAGCAAAAGCTGGAACGTGGCGTGAGTTCCCAAGTGGTCTCATTGAGCCCCACCTCGTCCCCCATAACGATAGCACGCTCACCACCACCTGACTCACGGAAGTGCCCGAGGACCACCTTGCTAATTATCAGAAGACGGCAGTGTGGCAGGTCGCTATAAACAGCAGTGGTGGCGTGTTTCCCTCCAGGACGTGACTAGAACCCATAGCTGAACCTCTGCCGCGCCTCTGCCCTTCCACTTTCTTGATTCCAGGCATTTACTTGTAAACGGCCGCTGGAAATGTGCTCATTGTAACCATGGCGTTAGCAGCGTCGCCACTTGAGCGTCGTGGGGTACACAGGGTCTGAAGCCTCAGGTACACAGGCACGTGTGTGCTGAAATGTGCCATTCCTGAGCTCTTCCCCTCCGTCGCACCGACCTTCACTGACTCTCCTCCACAACCTGAAAAGACCGTCATAATAAACGAATCGTTATGTGTCCAAAAAAAAAACGCTGAGAAACACTGATTCTGGCCGCCCACGCCTCCATGCCTAGATTAGGGCGAGGCACGCAGGGAAACCCCAACCCTCGGCTGTCCCCAGTTAGTCACGTCCTTGTCGGCATTCCCGCCTCTCACTCTCCTTTGCACGTGTCCTCATAATACATGGAAGGGGAGATGGATTATGCATGTCCTTTTTTTCATATGTTTAATTACCAAAGAATCTCCCTCTATTGCTGGGTCCGTCACGCCTCCAGACACACACAAACAGACAATCTCCTCGCCTCCCCACCAGCTTCAACATGGCGCTGGGAGTGACAAGCAAGCATGCAGCTTTAAACTCTTACATTATAATTTGTTTATGTATTTCCTTGCCTTATTTCCTTACCCAATATAGTTCTTTAGCTATTGGAGGAATAGTTATCCCAATTTTTCTTAATGACTTTCCTTAATTACAAACTATTTATTAACTCTGACTCTATATATGGTATTATATTGATGTATTTGCACCTGTTCACGTAATACGATATATGTAGACATCTTGATTAGCCTTCGTGACATATAGAAAGCAAAAAAATCTTAAAATGCTTCCCATGCTCATGCTCTTTATGAAACACGTGTAAAACTTTTCAACCCACGCTTTATATCAGAACCCATTGGTGTAAACTCTGCGGATTTATAAGCAACGCGTTCATCCACTGCGAACAGAAATTTTCCGCACCCATTTCCTTTGGTTCTCACTTATTGTTGAGGTCCACCCGGTCACTCCTTCCCGTGACACTGGCTGGGGGGTGGGGGAGGGAGGGTTGGGAGCGTCCGGCGGAGGATGGTACATAATTGAGGGCAGGGCGACGTGCACCTCGAGGCACCATGCACAATACATGACCAGCCCGCCAGCCTCCCTGTCTCCCTCGCCGCCACGTAAGCCACGTCCACACAATAACACTCGCTCCCTTCCCTCTCGTCATTCTTTCCACCACCAAGAGCGCAGTGTATGGCTGTGTGTGCTTTGCTGCAATTCTTCCCCTCAATAATATTTGAAATGGTCACTGCAAAGGCCGTTCTCTACAACCATAGAAAGTGGAAAAGCTCGCGTTGTGCATGAAACTCTGATATTTGTATGTAACTAATATTGAAGTTGTCATTTATGGTAGTTTATTCAGGCAATGTTGTTCCTGGATCTCTAAATGACGTGTCGTACATCTAAAAGGTCTAGAAGCTTCACGACTTCTGCTGCGATCAATAGAAATCTAAAGCCAATGTGAATTTTGACTATTTCATTGTTTTTTTTTCGGCGCGATTTGCATTCACCACCGTAGCTGCTCTTGATTAGGTTCCAGGCAGGATTTTCTTCTACCTGTACCTGGAGAGAGGAACGCACCCGGGGGAAGTGGGGCGATGAGCGGGAAGGGGTGAAGGGAAGAATGCCACAATATTTTCATTCCCTAATTATGGCCCGGAGCATCGCCCACTTGGATGATAAAGTTGATGCTCATTATTTGTGGAAAGAGAAATTGGGGAGGTAGATAGACACAACAGAGAGAGAGAGAGAGAGAGAGAGAGAGAGAGAGAGAGAGAGAGAGAGAGAGAGAGAGAGAGAGAGAGAGAGAGAGAGAGAGAGAGAGAGAGAGAGAGAGAGAATCATTGACCACAAATTTCAGTTAATACACACACTCGATGCCAAGTAACCACAAAATAACATCACATCTCCTTGAATTTCAGTTGCATACACTAACCTTAAATGATTATAAGTGTTAATATCACAAAGGAGACATTTTGCTACAGTGAAATGGTTATGGTCCTTGTTCCCTCTTGAATTATGCCTATTTTTCTTGGGCATACCTGCGTTTTGAACTCTTAGGAAAGAAAACTCTATTCACGACAACTAATATGACCTTCAGTTTAGATCCCTGGACTTGAGATATTTCAGAGTGACTACCTAACCGTTTCATTGCGATTAATAGATATTCTCACCACTGAAAACAATGCATGAGACATTTACAAACACTTGCAAGAAAGACATTGCCGTTTCTAGCCAGTACAGTATTTTGTGATTTATGTACAATAAGAAAAAATATACTAGTGTGAAAAATGATAAAAGAAAGATGTGTCAAATGTCAGTGGAAAGTTAAATCAAGGCCCCACCTCGGTCTTAGTTTGCCTACTGACAGACAAGGAAGCAGAAATATCGCAAATTTGTATTACTCTCGCTTCCCTGAAAATCACAATATTTCTCCGTTCCTGATAACTCGCTTGGGGGAAGGAAGACAATGTACACGGAAAACTCAAGCTCCCTAAGGCGGTGTTAGCTGCGTGTCCTTGGATGTTGTGGTCTTGTGGTGTGGTCCCGTCGCGCCGCCACCAGAATGTTTTATCTCGGCTGTTAGGTAACTCTTGGATCTTCACCACTGACATCGCTTTGACTTCATAGTAGTACTTATTGTATTTTGATCTGAAGTTCATTGTTATTATTTATTTATTTATTATCAGAAACTGCAACGATCATTCTTACTTTCTTTATTCTTATAAGTTATATACCTTCTTTGTAATTCTTATATTATTCATATATCATTTTCTGGCATTGTATGATTTCCTGTGTTTTGTTTGAAGTAAATATAGTGCTTATCTTAGAAAAAAATGCTAAGTATTTCATATTAGATATATTTTCTCTATTTTTTTCATAACATTTTTCATTATTTCCTTTCTACTGTAATTTGAAGTAAGTATCAGTCTCAGGATTTGTTTTAAAAAAGTGTAATATGCATATTCTCTCCAGTTCCCTGCAGTGGTAGTGCAAACTGCAGCTCGTCAACCTTGTCATTATCTTGCTGTATATTTTGCATATTGGAGTATTATTACCACGCAACATCAACTCATAGCTGACCTTCCGCAACACGTATCACCATGTGTGTTGTTTTCTTGCCTCCTGGAGTGTTGCATTCACCTCGTCACGCAAAACACAACCACATCAATTTAGTCAACACACAAAACCTCTCTATTTCTTTTTTCTTCCTCTGTGAGTAGCTTCAAATCAGGTGCAACATTGAAGGCAGTGTGTGAGTATTAGTGAGAACCTTATAACTAAATACCAAGCAATTTCTATCTTACTTATTTTTAGGATGTTAACAAATCTTACAAGTCAGTGTGGTATTAAAAGCCTTGGCTGAGTGATGGTGTAAAGGTCACCATCACTGCCTTCATATGTTAAATCTGAAGAAAAAGATTGTCTGTTTTTCTTAGCTACTTTCTTTTTACTGCTTGTATCCTACTGACCTGACTCTCGTATCCTTGTTTTATCACCATTCCTAACAAGTGAGAGAGAGAGAGAGAGAGAGAGAGAGAGAGAGAGAGAGAGAGAGAGAGAGAGAGAGAGAGAGAGAGAGAGAGAGAGAGAGAGAGAGAGAGACTTTCTTGAGATAGTAAAGGTTAAGGAGCCCCAAAGGATAAAGCTAGGGGGAGTCAACACTTAATATTACATAAACACTCTCTCTCTCTCTCTCCCTCTCTCTCTCTCTCTCTCTCTCTCTCTCTCTCTCTCTCTCTCTCTCTCTCTCTCTCTCTCTCTCTCTTAATGCCATCGTTCCTCCTCCTTTGTTATTTGTTTATTTGTTATGCAAGTGTCGTTTCTACATCTTTCTTGGGATTCCTTGCCTTAGTCATCTCGTATATTCCCTTTTCTTCCTTCATTTCCTCCCTTCCTTCCCTTTCCTTCCTTACTTTACTCTATTATCAATGCGGCACAACGAGAAAATGAATAAAAAAATGTAGACACGAAAAAAATAATAAGACAGCCGGTAAACTAGAAAAAAAAGAGGAGAAAAGATGAAATATCCAAGTGAGTAACAATTCATTAAGGAGGAAAAGGCTGCGGAGACAGGGGAGATCACGCGAAGGACAGACGATACAGAGATGGTCTTGGGTGATGAGGGGAGGGGGAGAGGGGGGAGGGAGAGAGGGGGCAGGTGTGGCAGAGAGACAGAGGGGATCTCCCATCACTCACGTCTCCCACACGTGTAATCATGCACCAGGTAGAAGTTAGGTAAGAGAAAGAGATGGATCCGCTTCTTGAAGAGATCAATGCGGGTACTCGCCAGAAGAAAAAAAGAAAGTACTAGATTATGTTTGTTTTTTTCTCTCCCTCTCTCTCTTTCTTTTCTCTCATAAGAAGGTCAAAGAGAACATTTTTTTTTTTTTTTTGGTCTTGCCCTTCGTCTCTCATGATAAAGAAGAGGAAGAAATATATCTAAGTCTTCCTACTGACGGTCACTCACGAATAGATCCGGACGTTACTCGTACTGTACAATTTCTTACGTAAATACGAAAGGGGACGAAACATTACAACATTCTGGGTTTTCTCTTTCTCCTTTCTAACAGTACTCTCTCTCTCTCTGTCTCTCTCTCTCTCTCTCTCTCTCTCTCTCTCTCTCTCTCTCTCTCTCTCTCTCTCTCTCTCTCTCTCTCTCTCTCTCTCTCTCTCTCTCTCAACTCCACTGTTATAATCTATTTATTTAGTTCAGATATATAAAAAAAGTCATTCTATTCTTCCCATTCTTTCTTTTTATGTCCCTCTTCCCCGTCTTCCTCTCTTTCAGCAGTACTTCCCCTCCTCCCTTTGGTCCTTTCCTTTCCCTCCCATACATTCCTTCCCTTACTAATGACGCGGGGCTGCGGGACACAATCTGGCTTTATCGCTCAGAGGCGTAGGGTAGCAAGGTAGGGGAGGAATCTATAACTATGGTAGATTTATTTCCCATCCATGAAACCCTCTCTCTCTCTCTTCTCTCTCTCTCTATTCTCCTATATTTCCCTTACTCTTTGATACTCTCTCTCTCTCTCTCTCTCTCTCTCTCTCTCTCTCTCTCTCTCTCTCTCTCTCTCTCTCTCTCTCTCTCTCTCTCTCTCTCTCTCTCTCTCTCTCTCTCTCTCTCTCTCTCTCTCTCTCTCTTTTATTAGCAGCAACAACCATCACCATAATCACCACCATTAGCCCCAATTACTTTCGACAGAAACATCAACAGTTACCGGGATCACCACCGCCACCACCACCACCACCACTATCATTACTACTTCTGCTATTGCTAATATTAATGATAATAGTTCTACTACTTCGTGCTGCTAGTTAGATAAGTTAGACATTTTCAGAATAACCACAAAAAAACATTAGAATAAGAACAACAAACGAAATTATATTTAGTAACCACCATTTTTATCACCACTGCCACCACCACCACCACCACCACCACCAACAACAACAACAACAACAACAACAACAACGACGACAAAACTAAGTGTAACATTTACTCTAAACAGAATAACAAATATGTAATCAGTCAATAACAACAAAAGTAATAAAAAGGCATCAAAGTTCAGGAGCAGCACACATCTATTGACCAATGGTGGCGTGGTATTGTAAGTACTGGTGGGGTAGGGACAGGACACGGCTGGTGGAGGTGAGGGGAAAGCAACAATATGTACGTACGATGCGCGTGGGTAGCAAGACTTTACGATCAGCTTTTTGGCACAGTGGGAATGCCTTTCAATTCAATTCTCTGGTTCATTGTTACCATATACCTTATATATATTTATCTATTTGTGGTAATTTGTCAGTTTTAATGTCATGTATTTATATATCTTTCATTGTCTTGATATAGTGTATGTGTGTGTGTGTGTGTGTGTGTGTGTGTGTGTGTGTGTGTGTGTGTGTGTGTGTGTGTGTGTGTGTGTGTGTGTGTGTGTGTGTGTGTGTGTGTTTGTACTTGACCATGAGTATGCACAACGGTGTTTGATTTAAAGCGCAAATAGTCCTTTGTGAATACAGAGAATTGGAGAGTTTTAAACTTTATTATGTACAATTTTCTCTATACTGTCCACGTTCGACACATGCACATGCTGATGAAATATGCCACGGGATATCAGACGACTTGCACGTGGCGGTTTGATGTGTGATTAAGTGAAAGGCCACATTTTGAAATATTCAGTAAAAAGGAAGCAGCTTCCATTTAAGCGGTATATCAAAAAGTACGTAACACTGTGTTGCTTGAATAAAATATGCGTTTGTAGTGGCCACAGGGTATTTATGTGTGTGTGTGTGTGTGTGTGTGTGTGTGTGTGTGTGTGTGTGTGTGTGTGTGTGTGTGTGTGTGTGACAAAAACAACAATGACTACATAAACGGCAATAATAGTCTTGATAACAATAGCAAGATAACAATGATAACAACAACAATGATAATATTGATGATGATAATGACAATGATACCAGTAGCAGTAGTAATTTTAGCAGTAATATTAGTGATAGCAGCAGCAGCAGCAGCAGCAGCAGCAGCAGCAGCAGCAGCAGCAGCAGTATTAGTATTAGCAAAATCAATGGAAGTAATAGTAGTAATAAACTGTCAAGTATAGTTAATCAGACTTCAATTTCGCTGAGAACAAAGCAGCTGACCGTTATTTTCAAGCAGACGAGGAACAATTGCACCAAAATTAAAGAAATCTTAACTTTACATGCAATGTTTAATTATGAAAAAAGAATATAAAGCAGCAACTGTAGACACGCTTAATGTTACTTGAGTACAAGGAAGGAGAAGGAAGAAAGGAGTCCTTTTACAAGCTGACACACATTTCAACAGTTGATTGGCGTTATCGTTCTTCCACCCGTCAGTAGTGGCTCTTATCAGTTGTTATCGGAGCGGGACGGTTAGAATGTCTCACTGGAACATGTAACTGGGCTTTTGGTGGCAAGAAGTGGTGATGTCACAGACTCACTAAGACTCACTGGCCATGCAAAGGTTTTACTTCAAATTGACGAGGCAGTGAGACGTTAGACTCACTATTCCTGGTGAGTTCTTCCTTTTTATATGACTCTGTGGCGGATCTGTTGCACTATAAATAAATTCTTAAATGACGACCATTAGGGCTTAAGTCTTTGAGTTTCCACGGTTTGACAGTTTCACTTTTCTTTAGAGTTGAATGCGGTAGTTTTCCGGTGGCGCTTTCTCGCAACTTTATACCCCGGTATCATATAACTTTGCTATTTTGGTGCCTGAATTGAACAACTGTCGATAGAAGCGGTAAGTGAAAGACGAAACTATGATGTTTTTGTGGTTTACACGTTGCGTATCGGCTATGGTGGGAGGAGTGCAGATTCAGTGGCACAGCGGGAATGAAATGGTAGTGTTGGATTTTAAACACTGTGAG